>WURS02000011.1:4458994-4482546 GCA_011762765.2 Rhinocypha anisoptera | reverse complement strand
TAATTCCTCAGATGTCCGCGAGACATCCCCCCTCAGCGGCCCTATAATTCCTTTCCGCTTTGTTCAATTGCTGGTTGGCCTAAGCCACTACATACTCCCTGTTGGCATCCTTTTGTACAAACACCACTCCCAGTGATTCTCTAGATACCCCAGTGTGTAAAAAGAAGGTACCATAGTCCAGGCTCTTCACAAAGTAAATCCCTTATAGTCATAAATGTTTCAACAACATCCTGTGCACATTCGAATTTCATGTCCTTCCTTGTCAACTCTGTGATGGGGTCTTGCTGTTTGGGCAATTTGTGGGATAAGGCAGAAGTAATATCCTACTAAGCCTACTACTTACGCCTTAATTTTGTCAGGATCAGGTTCCACTCCTTTTAATGAAATTATGTGTCCTAAATACTTCACAGACTTAGGCTTTTGGTAAGACCAAAGGATATCCTTATATATTCATATCTATCCAGTGTGGAAATCGTAGTTTATTCCCTATCCTGTGGTTCAACTTAATGCCCCCTGGTAAATGCTAAGATAGAGAAATGTCTTGCAAAATGTAGTGGGTGTATAGTCTCCTGAATATTTGTAAAGGGGTATGCATCCCTCTGTGTCATCTTATTGAGAGCCAAGAAGTTGGCATAAAAGCACAGTTTCTCTCCTCCTCAATTATTTTTTTTCCACCAATGGTTCACCACAGGAGCACTCCAGGGGAATGTGGTCTCTCGGATGATACCCTCCTTTATAGCTTCCTTTTGAGATCGAGGGACTCAAATATGTCAGTTGAGATATGCAGGCATGATCGCTCATATTTGTGGAATGCTGTATAAGGGTTGTTTTTCTTATAGGTCGGCCTTCTGCATGGCCAAAATGTCCTTAAATTCTGTAATATAACTCAAAGCTATTTTCCTAATCCATTCGGTATTCCCTTACATTGTTCTTCCGGATCCACTGGAAGATTTTTCACCCCTTCCACTTTGGCACTTGGAAGGACAGGGTCAAGAAAAACATTTCTGGTGTCAGATCCTACCACCAGTTAGTGGGGAGTTACAGCTCTGCTTGCGACACATTGATGAGTTTCACTGGAATTTGAGGCTCCCACAGCCCATTCATGATTCTCCTTCCTAACATCAATGTGTAGGAACCTACAGAGGTCCCATAAAAAATTCCTTCTGGCTATCCCTTGATGGACTGGCAAAGACCCCGGTTGTCATTACTTCACCACAGGGGGCAGGAGGAAGAGTGATTCTATTCATTAGTCTCACCTCGTTTCCTCCGAAATTCTGTTGCTTCATAATGTCCCCATGTTTCCTAATCCTCTCACCTTCTCTTCTCTTCCACTCCTAAAGAACCGTGTACAGTGTCCTTCTGCCTCCATATATGAGATCAATGCTAGGGGAAGGGTCTTAGGCCCCATGGTTACAAGATTTTTACCTGATTTCAACTGTGCTCTTTTCCATTCCAAGGAGATCTAACGTAAGTCCTCCTGGAGGTAATTTAAAAGCTGGCCTGACTACTTGAAAAATATGTGAAAATTAATGATTTCCGACAGTCACAGGGAGTGGAATGTAATGGGTTCTAAGAGGTAAGGGAGATTCCAGAGATTCTGCATGTGTGGGTGTTTGGATGGCATCTTTCTGGACAAGTGAAAGTATTGCACCAGTGCTGAGGAGTAGCCTCCTCTTCTGCCTTCTCCTTCACCCTGACTACACCTTCACGGTCAAGGCGAGCCTTTGTGTGGCACTGGGTGGTTTGGCTCTCTCCCAGCCCCCTTTCATACTACACAAAACTTCATTCTTTTTTCTTGGTTCCTCTCGGATTGATGGGGGTTGTATTCTGGAGGGAATACTGTTTGGGGGAAAGCATTGAGATCCTCTTGCTGTTTGACCACGTGCCCTCGGTAGGCTGGTTGTGGAGGGCTGCATGCCATTGGGCATTCAGGTTATGAGCTCCTCATGAGGAAAGGGGAGGGCACTTCATTGAGCCGGCCTAGATTTCTTCATCCCTACGATACATCATCCCTCAGGAGGTGTGGCAGTTGATTAAGGAGCTCTCCGGAAAACTCCTCAAAGTAGTCATGACTGAACTAGTCTCTGGTATCGGAAACACTGTACAGGATTGGTCCGAAATTCATGCACACATTGACAGCATTGAAAGCACTTGGGATCCAGGGGATTGGGAAGGATTTCGGTCCAACAGGGAACCCTTTGGGGTCCGAATATACCGATGCAGGACCTGCAACCCAACACCATTTAGTCCCTGTGGGTCCTTCACTCTGCCCTTCAAGCGAGGAGAGATGCACAGCCTCTTTGAGTGTGGTGGGTTGTTTAATGATCATGAATTTTCCTTTTTCCTCATGTAATTTCTGTAAAATATTGTTTCAAGTTCGCCTCTTCTTGCACCTTTGTCCTCCAATGTCTGTTACAGTTTCCTGTGGGTTAGCATTGAGATTTTGGAGCTGTTCTGTAAGATACTCCCTGATTGATTCTTGGGGGTCTCGTTTGGAGTCTAAAACCATCTTAATTTACTAGGGGGGGCATTCTGTTTGAAAAATGGTCCCTAAGGATTTTTTTAAGGTCGCTCAATCATTCCCACACTCAGTAGAGGGCAACGAATACACTTACTGTCTAGTACTACCCCAAACCCTAAATTTAAGTATTATAATACGGTTTGTATCACTCCGGTGGTCTAACACTAGTGTGGTTTCCAGGGACACTAATAAATCTTCCATGCATTATCAATTCCTGAATAGGTCTCCATAGCATAAATTAGCCCTGTGACATCTGGAAGGACAGTGGTAGGGTCCAGGGTTTTAGAAAATTTTGGCGATCGGTAATATCTATAACCTAATCCATAACTACTCACAAAAAACAGAAACCCAAAAAAGAACGAAGGAAAAACCTTTGATGGAAAATAAAGAGAGAGTCTCTGCAGCTTGTGAGTGATTTATCAATCCAATGTCTGTAAGGTGATGATCTAGGTGCCTTGCAGTGCCTAGGCAACAATGTATTGAGAAATTTATATCAAACCCTCTTACATTTTTGTAATCTACCGGCTTCCAATTTTATGTATGACAATGCAATGGAAAGAGTTCTTCCCTGGACAATTCATATCAAGCCAAACTTGTTCCCCTTTTGTAGCTACTTAGTGCATATTCATCCTTTTTACACCGATTCCGAGCAAATTAATACCACCTTTCCAGCAAGATAATCCAAAGCCTCTGCCACAATTTGATGTGATGGGTACTGTGACTGGGGACGAACTACTTTGTGGGTTCTTTCCCTTGGTGTCGTGCACAAACAGCATTTTGTAAACAAGAGCATACTACCAGAGTGTCTCAAGCTGCTTAACAAGGAAGGAGACGAGGAGAGTGGCCCGTCATGTGTTTCCTGGGGTGACTTGCGACGAGAACTCCTGGAAGATGTTTTGCAGGATATTACACTGATTGTAGGCGTGGTCTTATTGAACCCAGCCCCGTTGGCTTAAGGGGAGGGCTCCCCCCTGCCTTTGTGTGCTTTGCATCTTCACCTCTTTATGACTTGTGAATGCGTGCAAGCACGGATGACTACAATGTTGTTACGCATGTCTCTGTCGTATTTCTCTAGTACCATAAGACCCTATTCCCCGTCTCATGTAGAGGACAAGAGGGTGGATAATTGTACGTATATTGGGTCCTACCTATTGAACATCCTTCACCTTGGGTGTACATTTTCCCAGCACTAGTTTTGCCTATGTCAGTCCTTCCAAAATACCTTAGATTTTCCTGTTTTTCAACTAGATATCCCAAAAAATTGGTCACCTATAAAGCGTAATCCATATGAACACCAAACTATAACTGATTAATTATAGCAGGTTGATCATTTAGCCATTCAGAAAACCCAATAGCCATGCTACTATGAAATAAGCAAAAATAAGATAAGGAAGATCATATCTCACTTGAATGAGTGCTGTTGTGAAGGTTGAGGAGGTTGCTGGTGATGCCGTCTTCTCGGCGTAAGAGGTGAACCTTCGCTTATCTGGCCAAAGTGATGACCTGGTGTGCCATTGACCCTGCAGGTGTCAATTCGCTTCCGAGGGGGATCTAGGGAACCATCACCACCTCCAGCACCACTGCTACTGCTACCGGACCTTCCTCTCCAAGCCATGGTATCAGATTCATCTTCAAAAGCTGGCCGCCTTCTTTTTCGTTCCAGTAGCAGGTAATAAATCACCTTTTCAGTGTTGTGGCTGAATGAAGGAATAATAACATTTTCTATCAGGGATTTTTAGTATTTTTGGAATACTTTAGGCCCTCTTTAATGGAATTGGAGGGAAAACATAATTTGTTTCAAATTTCCTTCAAAACTGAGCTTTTTCTGATAATAAATCATACCTTGGGCTTAGAAGTTCTCGAATAAGCCCTTCCCTATCCTTGAAGCAGCCAAGAGATGAAATCGCCTGCAAAACATCAGTGTCCATTGCTTCTAATGATGGTATAACATGTGTCTGTACAACTTCCATCATAGGCAATTCAAGTTCCAGTTCTCCCTTGCCTCCAGCAGTCACCCATGGGTGGCGATTTATGTCCGTCAGCTGAAAAATTGAGTTTCAACTTAGAATGATAACTGACTAAGAATTGGTAGTTTTAGACATAACTTAATGAAATGAATTCACGTTGGAAAAGAAAGAATTTTACTTTACTTTTTGACTTCAGAATATGTTAATTAAAAAAGTGACCTGAGTTTCAACCTGATGATGACGTTAAATGTTGAAACCCAGGTTGTTTTTTTAAATAAAAGACTCTGGAATCACAAAGTAAAGTTCTTTCTTTCTTTGATTAAGAATCAAAAACCATGTACCCACTGGAAATGGATATATCATAGGTCAACCTAATGAAAATCTAACGCCAACTATTAACATAATTGGTACTAGGAAACATGCAGAGCAGAAAATGATATAATGACTTAAGTTTTACTTACTGTTAATCTTTTCTCTGGGTTGACTTCAATCATGCCTCTGAGAAGGTTTTGACAATCTGGAGGCACAAAATGAGGTATATGGAAAACCCCACGTTTGACCTTTTCCAAAAGCTGGCGTAGATTGTCATCATCGAATGGCAATGCTCCAACTAAGAGTGCATAGAGGATGACTCCACAGGACCAAACATCTGCCTTTCTTCCATCATATTTTTCTCCCTTAAGGTGTAAAAACATTTAAATTAGTAATATTATGGTATAACTAAATAAATGAAATTCTGTCTTATCCTGCAAAGTAAATTTGCTCTTTCAAGGTGATATGATTATGATTACTAGGAGGTAGTGAAAAATATTTCTACAGGAAAAAATAATTATTTAATAGGCTCACTGTCTAAACTATAATCAATATAACTCAAGACATCTGAGTGCTTAAAAAATTGAGACCAGTTGTTCCCAAGTAAATCATATCATAAAAGCTGAGGAGATTCACTATCTACATATTCCCAAGTATATTCTCGGATATTTACCTCAAATTTAAAAGATTATTCCACTACCTTTTCAGAACTGAATTGAAAGTTTATACATTTATTTCCTTAGAAAATGTGTCTATCTTAAGGCACTCTTTTTTCCAATACAGATAATTTCAGAGAATTGAGTACTTACTTCCTGTACAGGAAACTAATGAGGTTCTGACAACATTGTGAACAATGAGATCCACTAACAGATGATCTCAAAGTAAAATAAAATTAAATGCAGTAATGACCATGTAGGCCTAATCATATCTGAAAAAACTCTTCCAAGCTGAATTACAAAAATATTTTTATAGTTTTTTCATATAAACATTGAAAAAAAACCATACAGTCAAATCAGTGAGCTTCAACTCTTCACATAAAACTCTTAATCAGTTTTCTTCTCAGGGTTATATGGATGAATTTACCCATGAAGATATTTTTTTATTGTTAAAAGCTTATTTCACTAATACTAAACATGAAATTAACCTACTCACTAACATTCTAATTAAACTACTCACATTCACTAAATAAGTGATTAATTCAGATTAACTTAATTCCCCCTATACATGATCTGGGTTGAGTAGGTAAGTGATAATCTGAAAATTCAATACAGTGGAGAAAGAGAGAGTAGGAGGAAGAAATGTATCTTTTATGATTAGTTTCAATCTCACTCTGCAATGTCATTAAGGTGCATATATTTTTTAATAAATGTAATATCTAGTAAATAAATAAAATAATTTTTGAAAAACAAAACTTACCCTAATGACTTCTGGGCAAGCATAATGTGGAGATCCACAGCTTGTTTCCAACATGCTTCCTTCTGGTTGCAAAGATGCCATGCCAAAATCCGCAATTTTAATATTATTCTTCTCATCAAGAAGGAGATTTTCTGGTTTTAAATCTCTGTGGCTATGTAAAAACAATTTGCTAGAGTTACATAGAGCATTTGCTAGAGTTGTATAGAGATTTACAAAAGATATTTTACATAGTATCTATTAAAATAGTTTTATCTCATTCATATTTTAATAGCAGTCCAAATAACAGGGACATTATTAATGTACAATATCTTCATTAATATTTCTCATAATTAAATAATAATAATACCCATTCATGCAAGATACACGATACCTAACCCTAGAGGTAGTGGCTGTACAAGTGCACCAAATGGCTACACATGTCTATGTGGCCAGCCACTTCCTCTAGAGAATGCTTCCTAAAATCAATGTTAATCATTACTGTTGCAATCCACTTTTAGGTTTAATGATTGTATGCCCATAGGTTTAATCAAAGAATCCTAAGATATATTATATTCATTCTGGAAGGTATTGATCAACCATTGTCCCTGGTCTGTTATATGCTGAATACAATACTTTTTACTATTTCTCTATTAATGTTTTTGTATCATTATAATACTTTCTGATCCTAAGGCTTCATTAGTAATATCACAGCAACAAACTCGTAAGGCTTAGGCTTATGTTATTCTTTCCAAAAATATGTTAAATCTTCTGAAAAGTTCAGTCAAAATCTCATACTTTCTTTTTCAATGAAAGACATTTAATGAAAAAAAAGAAAATTTTGTAATCTATCAAAATTCATTAGAAGAATGGAAAAATTCTTCAATTACCGATGCACAGTTGTAGGGACATTTAACCCTTTTAGTGCCAGCTGCTGTCACCTGATATACACAAAAAATGTCAGGGCTTTTTTGTGGAATTTGTTGATTTACACATTTAAATATATATGATATATATTAATATCAACTTGTTAGATCATTTTTTAAATTTACACTCCAAACACTTACATGGTAAGTAAAATATTTTATTTATTTTTTTTATCTCCTAAACTATTTAAGAAAAAATTTTTTATTAAACAAAAAATTAGGCTGATAGATCGGCCCATGGCACTTTTTGCACATACCCCTAGGGTTGATAGAACAACCCGCTGGCACAAAAAGGGCTAATCAACATCAAATTTCTGTTGTGAATAATTTTTTCTTTTCAAATTTTTTTAGTATACCATCATGTTCGTCAAAGCAACTTATATTTAATTTTAAATCAAATTCAGAGAAGTCAATAAAGTGACAAGAAATGGGAAGTGACCTGGTCAAAGTTATATTTCAATGGGATGATGGGCATTAAAAATTAAAAGAAGAATTGTGTTATATTGAATAAAAACTGGCTGATTCAATTGAAATACCCTTTATATTCTGATTTAATGGAAAATAACACATTAAATACTAAATATATATTTACTATAACCAAGAATATTAAGAATCAAACAAATAAATTTATTATTAGTTTGGCTTTTTTTTAAATGGGAGCAAGCTACGGGACCTTACCACATAAGTAATTGGTCTGTCATCCTTACCTCTGAGGTCAATAATAAAATAACAGAAAAAAATGTCGATTTTTTTCTGTTACTCTTTCAGAATAAAATTCTATCATTCAGAAACACCCATCACTTAATGGAAACCACCGTGGACCTCATTCTTCAAAAAGTAGCCAACCATACAATCTCATAAAAGTTACATGCAGCATTCTTATGTGAAGCAACCCTTCCAACATGCATAAAAAAATTACACTTTAATAATGACTTACATGACTAACTAGTAATATAATAATAATAAGAGGTAGAATACAAAAAATTCTTACCATATTGAATGACTATGACAAAAATCAAGGGCTGATATAATTTGCCTGAAAAATCTTCGGGCTTCTTTTGGTGTCAGCCTCCCTTTTTTCACTAAGTAATCAAAGAGTTCTCCTCCAGAAACATGCTCTAACACTAAGTACCTGAAAATATTGAATATACAAAAATATGTAAGTGACTAATACTTTTTTATTATTTTCATACTACTTGGAGTAAACAATTTTTCTAGCCATGCAAATTTAAATACTTCTACTTTTGGAACGGGAGAAAAATTGTGGCTCTTTTTGGTATACAAAACATTTGGTACCTACATGCTGCATGTAATCAGACATCTTTAATTACAGAATTTGTTGGGAAAAGGAACATCAATTGGTAAGAAACTTTCTACCTCCATTTTCCCTTTTATATTTCATTTTACTGTGTTTAACTCATCTTGCCTTAAAGGCCTAAAAAAAGTAGATAACCAAATAAAAACTCGAACTTAAGGAAAACAATACAGATCCTGCATTCTTTCACATTCATAAAAGAACATGGTCTCCCTGAACTATCCTTATTAATTACACTGGAGTATTTTACATGATCAATGATATTCAGAGAAAAAAACTTCAACTACCACAAAAATAAAATTAGATTAAAACTAAACTAGATCAAACTAAAAAGTCTAGCCAAAATTAATACAGGGTACAGCTTACCTTACTGTCCTAAAAATGGTATTGTTAGTACTTATATGACTTATTATTACTTACAGTTATTGATAGCAATGCAGTTAGATCTACTGGAAATATATGTTTTATTCTAACAATACTGTAGGTAATTGTTAGATACAAAGTAATAAAATATATTAGGGCTATTTAATAAAGAATGATAATAAATTTGTTTATTCATATACCTATTTCATTGTGAAAAATTTTTATTTTATATTATATAGAATTGAACTTTTGTCCAATTAGCTAAATGAAGGAAAAAATTGATGGTCACTCTTTATTGAAAAGCTCTTGCAGTAAAGATTGAACATTACTCAAAATGAAAGAAAGTATTCCATATAAATACTATAGATAAAAAATAGAAATAAAAACAAATTAATTTGGGTTTACATGCACTTTTGAGGCACAGAGAAAAAAGGAAATGTGTTATTAAAAACATAATCATTCCAGAGAAGAGGGAATATGTTAAAGTTAAATAATAAAATTGTCAATCATGTTGAATTGGAGAAAGATGATTCATAAAAATTAAATTCAATAAACATAATATATCATTACAGATTCAAGCTTGATGTAGTGGAAGGAACACATTAAAAGAAGCTGTAGCACTTTTCCACAAAATAAATATTTATTCCTATGAGCATTTCGACTCACTGAGTCATCATCAGGTCTTGAACCTGATGATGACTCAGTGATTCGCACAGAAACTCGCATTGAAATAAGTATTTATTTTGTGGAAAAGTGCTACATCTTCTTTTAATATGACAAATATGATATATCATACCTACTGAAGGGAATAGTAGAAAATATTCTCACAGAATTATTGAAAGCTTTATGGAAAATAGAATGAGATCTGTAAAATGCTTAATTACAATGGAATTAATGGCATTTGGCAAATCGAATTGACTGTTTGTATATTGATCCTATTCCAAAATAGAGGATTAATATGTTAGAACTAGAATACCATAAAAGGACCTGATTTTTTTATTTAAGAAATACTGGAGATTAAATCTCTGTGCTTCCTATGAATAGCTTATTAGTGAAATATGTTGTAATCTCATTTTGATAATATTAAGATTAAATATAAATTGTATTCACCACTGAGTATGCTCCTGGATTATAATGGACACTATGGGGTGTATTTTGGTTTAATAATGAATTTTTTTATTACCTACAGAAGCAATGCTATTTCTGTGAATCATATTAGAAGTATTGGCTGATTTGATGAAAGAGATGATGATGGCCGATACTTTGTGGAATTCTATAAGTCAATACTTTACTCAATAATTATTTCTGTGGAATTTACAATGTATTCTTTCTATATCCTGAATCACATTAGTTGATATTGATTTATGTATTGTTACAAATTATGAATACCTAATCATTAATTTTGTATGAAAATATATATTGATTTAATCTCTCTTAATAACAAATTTAATGATGTAATGGTATGGGGTTGCATGTTTTAATGACCCCTAGAGCTAATGAGCTTGTACATAATGCCCATAAGACCTTTAAAATAATGTTGATCTTGATTCATCCCGAAAAAGACAAATACACAGTAGGGCTATAGCCATTTAAATTTAATGCCATAGGAAGCTAAGGCATTATCAAGAATCATCAATACCAGGCAGGAGAAGAGGTCAAATAAGTATCCAGGTAAGGATAAGTTTGGCTTTAGGAAAGGTAGAGGTAAATTTGTGATGTAATTGTGCATGCAAAAATGTGATGCAATAGAATAAACAGGAACAATTGTAGAAGTAAACAAAGTGTAACCAGGATATCTTTGCAAGTTTTGTGAGTCTCAAAGTAGCCCTTGGTAAAGTGGACTGAGGAAATGTATGTAGTGTTAAAGAATATAGGTAGTAGACTGGAGGGATAGTCAAGTAATGAGAAACCTATAAAATTGTTGGACAGTGCAAGTTAGGGTAGTAGAAAATAAGGATGGAACATGTTAGGGGAGTAATCCAGGGCTCCCCATTATCACCCTTACTCTTTTAATGGTAAAATAATGCATAAAGTCTTGGAACAGGAGTGAAAGTTTAATGAAGCACTAGTTGCCTCCGTGACATTGACAGGTGACCAGCATTTGTTATAGTCGATTGGTAGAAATTTTGTTCAGATGAGAATAGGTTGCAAACCATTTTAAATGATGTGCTATAAATGGTGCTACTAAAAATACTGCATAATAATATGTCATCCATCCATCCATCCAGCCATCCAAGAGGATCACATCAATGACTAATGAAGAAACAAATGGGATTTCCGGTAAGAATATGCCAGAAGTCAATCAATGGTGCCAATCATTTATGGAAACGACTCAAGAGAATGAAATGTTGGCTTCGTTACAGTGTTATTTGACTCTCAGAGCTATATAAATCCTTTGAAAATGGCACAATTCTTGAAATAAGTAGGGAAACTAAATCAGAGGGTCGCTAGAAATAGATTTTATTTTTAAGCATCAACCCTGGTAAAATATGACTGAATAAGTTAATAAATACAGAGTATTTAGATGTTAATAGAGAATCTATGAGGAACTGCCATACTCACTTTTTCATGGAAGTCAGTCAGTTTGATTGTTCCATATGAATGATCAATTAAGATTATTCTGTACTTTCCTACAAGTCCTACTAAATTTAAAAAAATGCAAGTATTATATCCAAATATTCCTTCAATAGATTACTTCATTTCCTTTTTCTGACATTAATGTATAATGATTTAAAACTAGGTAGGTTCTATCAGATCTTTAGGAAGGCTTAAACGTTCCCTATAAATAAAGTTGATTAACATTTTCCATCCATGTAAATCTGTAATCCATTGAAATGATACCAATGACTCTTCATTCCACTTTGTTAGAAGTTGAGTGAATGTGGAGATGGGCGATTTAAAAATTCCTAGCATAGTCAGAGAGCTACACTGATATTGAGGTTAGTTTTTGTTAGTGGCATCTCTTGGAGAAACACACTTTAAGTTTCAACCATATCAGTCTATTATCCTGAATTTGGTGTTTGTGTGAATCTAGCCAAGTCATTTTTTTTAATGGGTGAAAGAGAATTTCATGTGTTGATCAAAGATCATTTTATGAAAGGAAAATCACCTCAGGAGACCAAATTGAAACTTTATAGACATTATGGTAAATCTGAACCTTCAATCCGAACAGTCTATGAGTTGTTCAAAGTTTTTCTATTAGCTATGACCACAAATGGATTGGATGCCCTGTTACAGCCAATACTCCATATATCATTGATAAAATCCATACTATGGTGATGGATGACAGAAGAGGGTAGGTGCCCAAAATTACTAGTGGACAGAAGCATCTCAAATAGATGAATGGGTACATAATGTTTACATCAACATTTAAATATGAGAATGTTATCTGCAAGATGGGTGCCACAATACCTCACAGTTGATCAAAAACAAAATCATGTAACATATTCCATGGAAGATGTGCTGCTATTTTAGTGAAATCCACAGGTCTTTAGCCATCATTTTGTCACTTTGTAGAAAACAGGGCTACATACTTGAGACCAAGAAACAGTCTAAGCAATATCTGTACCAAAGAAGGTGAAGACAATTCCTTCAACCAGGAAAGTTATGGTGACTTTTTTCAGGATTCACAAGGGCTGGGATTCACAGGGATTCTTATCGACCATTTGGAAAATGGTAAAACTACAAAAGGAACCTACTATTCATCCTCATTGAACCGTTTGAAGACTAAGCTATAAGGATAACATTCACGATTGGCCCGCAAAAATGTTCTCTTTCATCACTAAAATGCATTAGCTCACTCCTCTGCAGTTGTGGTTGCAAAATGAATGGATTTGCAGTTCCACACACATTCCACACCCCCTATGCTGGAGATTTGGCCCCATTAGACAACTATCTTTTCCCTAATGTGAAGAAATGGCTGGCAGGAAAGAGATTTCATTAAAATGAAGAAGTGACCTCTGAAACAAGTGACTATTTTTCTGACTTGCAGCAATCTTATTATTTGGAAGAGATCTACAAATTGGAGCACCATTGGATGAAGTGTATAAGCTTAAATGGAGACATGGTTGAATTTTTTTATTATCTCAAAAATATAAGTAGCTTTCATTTTAACAAACTCTTTTCAAACCACCCTTGGTCTATGGCTGTTTCTCAAGTTCTAAAGAAGAACACATACATATCATGAGACTTTTATTCAATTGACAGTGTTGTCAATAGGGCAACTGTAATGGAAGATGCAAATGTTTTATATGACTTAAGTTATTCCAACCATCAATTGTGAACAGTATGAAAACAGTAACAGGGTTGAATATGAGATATTTTCTGTTGCAACTATTATCTTTTAAATCCATATATGGAAAAGACTGACTATAGTCCCAAAAAGTGCATAAATTTCTACATGAATTACCAGCTATAACAAATAACAAAGGAAACTGTTCCAATGAAGTAAACCTAACAGGTCAGATAATATTTTGCTGATAAAAATATTGATGTCATTGTAAAGAAACTTTATTTTTGTTGTAGAATTATTCCAGAAGTTGGTATTTAGACTTTAACTTCCTAACTCTCCAATTGACTTTTTAATTCATTTCATTACAACAATATCCAATTCAAAATGACAAGAAGTATGGTATGGGTGGGGGACTAAACATATATTAAAACATCTTATTATAATTTTGAATAGATTGTCATAACATATGTATCATCAATAGATGCAAAGGGTTAAAAGAACCTTCTATCTCATCAACTCAAGGACAGAAGACACAAATATTGATAACCATTTAAATTATGCTTTCACAATTAAGTACTGACAATTATAGCACAATGATGAATCATGCTAAATAAAGAATTAATTTTGCCAAACATACTGATATATCATTGAATAGCCCAAAGTTTCTCGTGTGAGCCTTTCCCAGTGCATGGACATTATGTTTTTTCTAAACTAATTTCCAGGATGCCTAATCTACACGGGCATGTTATCATACAATTGTGCCAAATGAAATCAATAAACCACATTTAAAAGTAAATTAAATGCTAAACAGAAGAAGACACTATTTACTGTAACTTAGTATTTTGTCCACAGCCAGCTACTGGTTCATCAATCTGTTAATAATTTTAGTTTTAACATTTCAAAAATTTAAGTCCACCCATAATCTATATTTTATTAAAGGCATGCCAATTAAAGGAATGAATCATTAACATTCTAGTTATATGTATAAGTCCTTAGAAAGTAAATCTACTAAGCACTGAGTTTCAGTCTGTAAACATAATGGAAAGTAACATATGAAATAAGATGAAAACATTGGTATTGGATGTAGGCACTCATAAATGAACCAGGCACATTCAATACCCAGTAAAATAGTCTATATAGGTGATTAGCATGAGGTAAGGCATATCTCCCATGGCATGCACCTGAGGACAATTCGGAAGATTTATAAAAATTATACACGACATGTCATGAAAAAAAGATGTCCATAGAAGTGACTTTTTGCCTACATTATGTCATGAGTAACTATTAGATGTTCCATAAAACCAAAAATCTATCGCTAAACTCTTTACTACACAATGTCCAACTGACTTTATTCATTTCCTCAAGGATGGCTAAGGTGAAAATGAGTTCAGGGTTAACACTGTTTCACAACCATTTGAACCACCACCATTAAAGCATCCTTATTCCTTAAAGGGCACACAACAAAGTTGTTTTGACACCATTTCAAAATCTATATTTCTGCACCTCATTTGCCTATTTCTCCACTCATAACCTCTCCTTTCTGGGTTTTGGTTATTACTTTCTCATGTACCTCTTGCCCCTTTCTCCACTGTCTGCTCTTGAGTCCTGATACTCAACCCTTCAACCTGAGAGTGTAGAATATTCATAATATATAGAAAATAGTTTCTGGCGTGACTTCGTGGAACTGCTTCATGATTAAATGAGACACAAACTTTGAAATTCCACATTAAAAAACTTATGTGGAATTTCAAAGATTGTGTCTTATTTATTCATAATATAGTCATGGTCATGGGACCTAGGAGACTTCCATGTTAATATAGTATAATCATTTTTATTCAACATAGAAAATTCTTATTTGTTTCATTAAATTTTATTTATGTTTATAAAACATGTACTAGTAAATTGATAACTTCTTTGTATTCTTATTGGCGTCTTCTCAACATAAATGATAAAATATAATGGCAAAACAAAAAAACATAAAAATACAAATAGTAAAAAAATAGTATTTATTCCAAATCTAAGAAATTATTTTCAATGAAAATGTTTGAGATTTACATATATAATAATTCCCAATATTATAAATTAAATTGGATAACTTCATTATTACGATATTTGTGCAAAAATGTCACAATTTCAATTGATTGTTCGAAATTAATGCTGTGAAACCTGCTGAGAAATTCTTACAGACCACTTGG
This sequence comes from Rhinocypha anisoptera, assembly GCA_011762765.2. NCBI lineage: Eukaryota > Metazoa > Arthropoda > Insecta > Odonata > Chlorocyphidae > Rhinocypha > Rhinocypha anisoptera. The sequence goes on along the minus strand of WURS02000011.1, from coordinate 4,467,324 downwards.
CAGATTTACTTTAATAACAATTGAAATAGATGTCTGTTTCAAATAAAGCAAAGAGATTTTTAGGATCTGCTATTCAATCTTAGAAGGCATACAGAATACAGTATTAAAATATGATCAAAAGTAATAATACGAGTGAAAAAAATTTTTCATTAAGGTGACAATGATTATTTCATTCATTTAAACAAATGGAGGTTGTTGCTTTTATGTATTTCCACAGAATAAGTGAAAACATGACTCGTTTTGATTATAATGGTTATCATCAAAAGACCAGATGATGACTATTATAATCAAAACCAGTCATGTTTTAATTTGTTCTGTGGAAATACATAAAAGCAACAACCTCCATTTGTTTCATTATGGAATTCCATGGGGTAATGGCCTCCTCAGTGAATTTTAATTAATTCGTGGTTTAATTGTAATTATTAAACAAAAAAGACACCAAAAACAAAGAGTAGGAAGAAGTATTGTTGCATTGGATTGTAAACAGTCCTTGACAGTAAAATTTTTGTTTTTTTTAACTTTTTAAAAACTTTATTCATAAGAACATGAAATCAAACACCCACTTTGCTATAAACTTTATAGTTTCCCAATGATTTCCTTGTAGAATTAATGTTACCAAGAATTTTACTCACATAATTGTTTTAAAATTATAGTTTTTCAACTTATAAGTTAAATGTTTTAAAAGTTGAGAATGTAAACTAAAAATCCTACTACTGATCGAATGATTATGGAAGTCCACAGAGGACTAGGAGTTGCTTGTAAAGAGGGTAATAACTCAGACAACTCAAAGCTTGAGAAACTGCAAAAGTTTCTTTTGCTTGACCTGCCCAAATTATTTTTTAATGTAACAACTGAATGCATGGGGAAGGGGGGTGATGGGAATGAGAATGGTAACTTTAACTGCAATAGTTCTTCTAAAAAACTGTTACAAATCACAATAGTTCACAATACTTTTAATATGGTCACTTAAAAAGCATAAACAAGTAGGCAGAGAAAGAAGTTTGTATTTTGAGTAGGGTGTTTATTGACCAGCTGCACATGTATGCCCCCATATAAAAATGGTATATATTTTTTTATTTTAATGAAAAGTATATTCTTTAATCATATAGTGACATTAAAAAATATTATGGATCGAAATATCCAACCATTAAGAGTAAGTAAATTAGGCAATACAAATGCATAAGAGAATGGAGAATCAGATGAGCATTGATAATTGTAAATCTACATTAATTGTAGATTTACATATACCATTATCATTTGGTAAAACATTCTTCTTCATAAATGTCAAGTGAGACATGAGAAACATGAAATATAAATCACATGAAATTAATTATTGTGTAGTCACCAGAATGAACAATAAGACATGAATTCAAAATATTAAGTCTTAGCTGATCTTCAATCGGAGCTCATTTTTTCAATGGCAGCAGTACTCACTGTTAATATAATATGATACCCCTGTAATTGTATTAATGTATTTTTCACATTTTCATAACAGGTACATACATAGTTACCTATTTTTGAAGGAAAGTCCTTTTAATATGATTAGACTATATCATATAGGTTACTTTAAAGCAGAGATATTGGTTGTTTGATGAAAAAATATATATAAACTTGATTCATAGTGGGTTCATCAGGCTGAATATGAGTAAAAAAAATATCCAGGATTATCTTGCCATTTTCTGCCAGTATCCTACTATGTATGCGACTTAGTGACCTGCGCAAACATTTAACTACTATACTTGAGATTATTGCCACCTGGAAAGAAATTTGGCCTGTTGAGGGATACCACATGCTGGGATTTAGGCACACATGGAAATAAGATATAAAAAACACAACCTAATGTATCAGTAACGTCTAAGAGTTATTATAAAAACTTTAATATTTTGTTTTTATTATCACAAAAAATCATCACCATATTTAGTCGCATTGTTACAGAATTTGAAAATATACCTTTTATAATAATGGAAATTCATAGTCAGTACATTCAAAGGTAATACGGTACATAGGTCTTCATTCGAGCATTGAATGAGATAGTTCAGGGGAAGAATATCAATGAACTCACTGAGTGCATCATGTTATTCATGAAATAATTTCATTGCGTACGTCGAAGACATAGACTGTCAGCTAATAGGAAAGAGAGTACTTAAACCATTCACAGGACCTCAGCTTATCCATTAGTTCCATAGGTGACATAGTGCACAAGGCCTTCATCACCCTTGCAGACCCACTAAGAGATGGAAAATATTGACGAGTGTGGTGTGAAGGGATTGGTACATTTAATAATGATGAGTACATTAATAAGAATTCAAGTAGGATTCTCTATAGGCTAGAGGTCAATTAGGATATTATAATAAAAAGGACTGAGAGTATACATTTTACTAATGCAAGAAATAAGACAGTGGAATTTAGCAGAAATGGCTATACAATAATTCAGCCAGATCAATTTATTGAAGAACCCACATGGTTATCACTCAAAGAGGTCAGGAATAGAGATGAAAGCCATTAGCAGCAAAATTAAAGTATCCTTACAGTGAGGATTTAATTTAATCAAATGATTCAAATGTTGTACAAACAAACAAGTCGACAAAATATTGTTATAAAGGGGATAAGGGAAATGATTAGGTACTTATGAAGTGCAAGAGTGTCACAAATCAGAAGAGAAATCAATTGGCAAATGTTGGAGAAATAACAGTGAAGTAAGGTAGAAGGTCACAGAGAAGAGAGATTAAAAATAAGGACATGACATGTAAAATGAAAGATTAAATAATTCCCTTCAATTCAAAACCAAGTTGAGCCATTGGAATGGTAAAAAGATATGATAGATGAAATAAATTTCCTAAAACACATTTCTAAACAGAAGCGGGTAGAATTGTATGAAGATTCCAAATATTTAAAAGACACAGGATCAATTAAAGATTAATATCAGAGGATGGCAAATTCCATTAAGTGTGAAAACTAAAACAAAGAAAAGACACTAGAGACATAAAATTACCAGACATATAATTGTAAAGCAAAAAACCAAAGATGAATGGATGAAGACCTTAATAAAGAAGTAAGGCATTATTAGTTCAAAGAAAAGTTGAAGTCTTGGGAAATCTAACAAGTCTCTAACGAGAATATCTTTCAATTTTTCACCACCTCTTACAGTAGCATGGGTGAAACTATGAGATGAAATTTGTCAAGTACAGAGCTTGAACCCCAAAAAATATTTGTAAATAATGTTACTGTTTTGACATGGTTTCATCTTGGGTTTTCCTCTTGTTTTATTAAAATTTAATTTATCTTGTTGTAGAGGAAATCATGGTAGCCCAGTGGGTCGATTGCTTAGCTACTGACCGGGGATCCCGGGTTCGAGAAGATGTAGATGGTGTGTCATCGGATACAGTTAGGTGTCTCATCTGGAGTCCCCCAGGGAAGCGTTATCAGTCCTCTATTATTCCTTTTGTATATAAATGACATTATTATGGTAAAATCACCAGTAAAACTTGCCTCTTTGCTGATGACACAGTAGTATACCAGGATATTTTCAGCGAGGAAGATAAGAAAGCTTTGTCTAATGACCTAAATGCGGTTAATAATTGGTGTGAGACATGGCAATTGGAACTAAATTTTAAAAAAATGTGGGGCGATGAACTTTTGGAGGAAGAGTAGTTCACCCAAAAGCAATTACCACATAAAAGAATCCGTAATATCAAATGTAGACTATGTAAAATATTTAGGCGTTACGATAACTAGAGACCTTTCGTGGGGAAAGCATATTAGGGAAATTTGTGGGAGAGCCAATAAAAAATTAGGGTTCAAAAAAGAATACTTGGGAAATGTAACGAGCTTGTAATTAAGCTATTTTACGCTTGTTAAGTCTCACCTTGAGTACACTTCGAGTGTGTGGGATCCCCATGAGGCAGGATTAGTCTTGAAACTAGATCGAGTACAATGTAGAACAGCCAGATTTGCTAAATGCTGTTATGATCAACGTAGCAGTGTAACAAAGTTATTGGAGGAGTTAGGCTAGGAACCACTCGTTGATCGTAGGCTGAAATAAAGGCTAAATTTATTGTTTAAATTTGAAGTAGATTACTTGAATGAGGAGGTTAAATGGATATTGAAAACCCCGTCATACTATGGTAGATCAGATCACGCCCGGAAAATCAGGGAGATAGATTGTAGAACAAATATTTTTAAAATGTTATTTTTCCCCCGAACCATTAGAGATCAGAATAAACTATGTCCAAGGGATCCTTAGGAAGAGAAGTGTACATATTTTATTTTCACCCTACATGTTTTCTCTCGTTTCCTTTATTATATATTAAATGTTATTTTACTTTGTTTCCGCATGAGATGTATATTTATTGCGAAACGATTTGTATTCAGAAGTCTTAAATTGTCCCCCATGTTGTGGATAATGTTCTGCAATTTTATTTTATTTTGCATGCTGGTTGTTTCATTCTGACTGCAATGTGTTTCTTCACATTTGCACTTGGGAGTGAATGTGAATGTTTTGTGGTGGCTCACCCCCTACCACACGCCCTTGCGGCGGCTTGCAGGGTAATGCTTAGAAGTAGAAGATCCTTGGGTTAGCCGGCGAACGCGCTACTCCCATGTTAAGGTTAGCACACAAGTAAATCCACGAGCAAAAATGTTTACAAAGCAGCTACCCAGGGTTCCGATAACAATGGGTTGGGGTCTTCAAAATAGTTAGCAAAAAAACTTTGGCAGAATACTAAAGCCGCGTAATTTGGTATTAGGTGATGACGATTTATCTTCCGTCACAGAAGTCGATTTAAGTCAGATGGAAGCAAAATTCTGTCAACTGAAAAAAAATTAGCTAATAAATTGCTCCAGCTATTTGGGAACTTCATCATCATAAAGTGTCATTCCGAAAATTAGTTTATGGCGGCAGTCCATCCTGTCACCTGTCGACCTTCTCATCCTAACGGTAACATTCTCCATCATACCTTTCCCATACGCCCTCCTTGGCCTACCCCTAGGGTTCTTCCCTCCTAGGTGTCTTTCCAATACGGACGTAGCTAAACGTTCATGCCTCAGTATCTATTCTTCTTGCAACAGCAGTCAATCAGTATCTCTTCGCCGATTCTCCCGATTGCTTCATCGTTGGCAACTCGGTATATCCATTTAATTTTCAACATATTTCTACATCAACACATTTTCTTTGCTTTCAGTCTTCTTTTCCCTGTGCCTGAGCTTGTCCATGTCCCATTGTTGTATAGCTAATAATATTTGCAGTAGGTAATTGTTTTCGAATAAGATTGCTCCCCGACCTCGGATATTGTGCTTCCTATACACTTCTTGCTTCTTCTAGTTTATCCAGTGATCTTCTTTCATATGTGAAAAAAAGTCTTCTGCCTGCCGATTTTAGTACTTGTCTATTGAAAAATTTCATTGGACATTTTCAAACACATCTGTTTTATGAACACTGCCCCTTAGCCGGTTGCTATAACAGAGACGAAGTTTGGCAAAGGTATGACGTAATTAAAAAAAGTTATAACAAGGAGCTATTGCCTTTTCTTCTTGATTTCCAGCAAATACGATTGCATGCAACTGAGAGAGACTTGTACTTAAACTTCATTTTTACATTTACATCTCGGAATTGAAGATTGAAAACATCCCAATAACTACTTTGTGTTCTTTGAAACTTCGAGGTTTCATTTTTCGGAATTCCTTATCTTTCAAAGGCAGTTACTTATTCAAGGTAAAAGGCTATATGGGGGGTGCAGACTTTAGATGGTTCTACTTCTACTTATAAGCATTGCCCTGCAAGCCGCCGAAGAGCGTGTGGCAGGGGGTGAGCCACCACCAAACATTCACATTCACTCCCAAGTGCAAATTTTAAGAAACACACTACATAGAATAAAGCAACCCGCATGCAAAATAAAATAAAATTGCAGAACATTATCCACAACATGCGGGACAATGTTAGACTTCTGAATACAAATCATTTCACAATAATTATACATATCATGTGGAAACGAAGTAAAATAACATTTAATATATAATAAGGGAAACGAGAGAAAACATGCAGGATGAAATTAAAATATATACACTACTCTTCTTAAGGATCCTAGGACCTAGTTTATGGTGGTTAATGGAGCCATCAATGGAAAGGATTTCTTTTGTCCATTTTATTACCCAATTTCAAGAAAACAGCCAGGACACCGTGAGATGATTCGAGTCCTGAAGCAGGGCGTCGGGAAAATAATATTCGGTTTCTCACAAAGATGTGACACAACTAAAAACCTCCACGCTGTACAACTCCTCCGCTCTGCTTTAAAACGAAATCGATGAGTAGAATATGGCGATGCCGACCGCGGGCCCCTTCCCGTGATGCAACGATATTTTAAACCGAGGCAGATCTGAGCGGCGTCACTGCTTTCTCACGATGATCTGAACTTAATTCCACCACTTTAGTGTGCTTCGAGTCTCGTTCGTGGACGGGAATCCTCCACCAATTCCATCGTTCCCATACGAAAGCGTGATGAGTCGATCTGCCTTTCCTTTATGTCAAGACTGAATGACGGTCCAATTCCATTTGAATTTCGAAAAGTCTTTTTATGGCTTTTATATGTCCTTTACAAGGTTATAAATGAAAATCAATGCATTTGTGATTGGAATATCCATCCAGACACCATGACTACTTCACTACAACACGGTAGGACTTGCTCCAGCATTTCCCCGAGTTCTGAGGAAATCAGATGCACGATACGAATTACTAAATAATTATATAAGCCTGTATTAGTTTTCGAGGACTTAATAGCCACGATCTCTGGCATTCACTACTGCTACACAATATGGAACAATATGTAACAATCCGGAAAACAGACGTCGTCGTCTTGAAGCAATGAGTATAAGGTGAGCGGGTTAGGAAACCCGTGAGATCTAGTTCGTTTAAAAACGAGGAAAATTTAAGAGAAGAATTAGAAGAGGAAAAAAAATTGAAATGTTACTTTTCCGAAGACGTTAAAAGTATTTTGCAAACTAAATATTAATATGGTAAGTTAGACCATGAGCATTAAATTATGGAAAAAGTTTTTAGTCTGACCCATTTACATACAACATCGTTTCTTCCATAGATGAACAGAGAATATAGCGTAAGTAATACATATCGAGAACGAGATAGCGATTAAGGAGATGCAGTGTATATGTCACGAGGACATTTTGTAGTTTAAAGTACGCATCCCTGATGAGGATATTTTAGTTAGTAAATCAAATTTGCATTTATTGTGAATCCGTCTTACATACTAAGTCAGTTTTAATTGATCGAGAAAAATTTCGTATGGTAGTCCAGGAAGAACAGCGTTCGGCTTACTACAGATCTTTTTCGAGTTCAAATTCAGGTAACCACAGCCAAACAGTAGCTATTTGATTTTTGGACATCATCTATAAAGAGAGAACATAGAATAAAGTGTTAGACGGCCGTAAGTAAAGAGTAACCGGTTACCTTACGTCGAATGCATCAACGTAAGAGGTCTGAGTAGCAAGTTAGTTTTAACCTTAGATACAAATCGTCTTTCGAGTTTAGGTCTGAGAAATTTTGCCACAATGATGGTAGTAGATTTATATTTTTGGACAGCTGACAGTATTAGTTTTTAAATTACGAGTATACTGATACTTATAATTTTTCAGCAGAGATTCCAAAACTGACCCTAATAATTTGGCAAAATCATTCGGTAAGGGACCCTGCCCCTCCCAGCAAACCAAAGAGGATGCAGTAATGATTAAAGATTCACAGAGAAGTCTCGAAAAATATCCGATCATCATGAAGTTTCGATGACAGTGACTCAGGATAGGATTCCGGCATCCGTAAAACTCCTCGCGCCCTTTATTTAAATCTCCTCTCAAACAAAAGAGAAACGGTATACGGATGAGATCGAGCGACTCGCAGTCAGATGTGGGAAAGAAAAGAGCGTGAACTAGGTGTCGGGAAAATGGTGGGAGATCGGTTTAGTGCGGCAGAGAGGTGAGAAAGAGAAAGAATTTCACTTTTTCACGGTTACTAGCTACGCAACGATTCCCTACGATAGCGACTATCCCCCTCCTCTTCCCTTCCTATTCCACCCCCCCCTCTCTCTTTCTCCCCACCCCTTTCTCTCCTTACTCCCGTTTCTCCGGGCACACCTATAGTCAGGAGATCGAAAAAAGAGGACGGGTGGATGATCAAAGTAAACGTTTGGAGCGGTTGAAGGGACTCATTATCTCGTAATGGGTGGCGGGGGAAGGGGCCTGCCGGCGGAGGGAGTGGCGTCGGTAGAGAAAAGATACGGCTCGAAGAAAAATATTTCCGAGGCAAATTTTTCCTTTTTAGAAAGCCGTAC
>WURS02000011.1:4418184-4451119 GCA_011762765.2 Rhinocypha anisoptera | reverse complement strand
CGTCCCATCGCGGCATTGTTTTCGCTTCTCTGGACCGAGCCAGGAATAAACCACGCTCGCGCCGCAGTCGGGGGGGGGGGGGTAATAGACTGGTTGGGAAAGGACTCTCTCCGTCTCTCTTATAATACGCCTACCACTCTGTTTGCCTTCGACCATCGCCGACACAGCACCCTAAGAAGGCTAAAGTGGATAAGAGCCAATAGAGCGGTGCCGGGGGAGATGAACGCACGTATACAGCACGCCACGCGCGTGATTGAGTGACGCTGGAGTTTATGTATAATTCCTCCCGAGGAACAAGTTTGTCTTTGCACAACAAATGAAAATGCGTTTCCCTTCTCAATGCTATATTTATTCTGTCATGACCGTGACCATGCATTCGTATTGGAAGTAGTATTCATTTTTACAGATTTCGTCGAAGTATGTGGTCATTCAGCACCTCATCGATCCAAAGAAAAACCTCATGAACACAAAGTCCATGCCCTCGGCGGTATGTAAACTTCACTTTTTTTTTAGATAAAAGGCGAACGTGATACCAAGCATGCTGATTAGGTCCTTTTTGCTGCTTCGAGCTGCCCATATTACGTATGTTAGTTTGAATATACGTATATACACACTCAACACGAACACAAAAATATATATAGCTACTCCCTTCATACCGTCTCTGTTAGACTGCTTTTCCAATTCTCCCTATGTGCTTTTGTGTTCATTTCATTTCGTTGGTGAAATAAAGCACGAATGCTTTTCTCAGAGTTTAAGTTCTTGGCTTACTAGTGCGCTTGTGTAGCTGTTTGGTGGTCCATCATCCCGTTCAACAACAAAGAGGTCCGTGGTTCGATACCCTGTCTTTTATTTATTTCTATCCCTCTAACAATTGTTTTCAATTTAATACCTAATACCTATGTATTCACATATAAATATGTGTAAATGGGACACACATGCGAATCTATATAATTCTACTGAAGAGGTGAGAAAAACTAAGCGCTTATAGTATATATAAGGAAACCAGTGTTAATTTATAATATGTTGATGTCACGAGCACATAATTCAACGGCTGTGGTGCATTTAGATATAGTGTCAGTTTACGTCGTGTTGAGAGCACATATTTTCCTGCTTTTTAAACAGAAACGTTGGAACCCCCTATTTGAAAGGCGGAAGCCGCGGGGTGGTTGAACTTGGGGCCTCCCATCTCAAATTTCCGATCAAAAATGAAACGACGAATCCGAGATACGCCGACCTGAATGCACACGGAAATTTTTTGCTTCTTTCTCTTCCCCCAACTAACTATGCGCATCCCTCGACTCCCCGCAGGGACAGGAGTGCCTTCGATTGAGCGACTTCATTCCTTCGTTATCCTTCGCCACTCCCGACGAAAGCCGTGCCGAGCGATTCGGTTGAGCAATCTGGAACAATGATGTAATCAATCAATCGCGGGACGCTATGGAAACTAGCCAAACGTAGAGTATATTCCGTTATGCACAATTTGACCCCGTGATCATAAAATAATCAGCTGAAGACCTTTGTCCCAAAGAATAAAAACTATATTGGCAATTATCATTATAATATTAACATATTAATCAAGGTCTCTTTATATTTTTAATAAAAAAACTCAAGCCCTACTTAGTCTCATGGGAGAAATAAAAGCCAATCATCAGCATAGACAATCTATTCTGGGATTATAGTCACAGATATTCCGAATTCTCCTTAAATTAACATACGTTACACTCGAAGGATTACGTATTTTTAAAAAAATGTTCTGCTTTGAAAAGCACTTAAAATGCATCATTCCGTATTTCATATTTGAATCTCGATGAGAAAAATCTTTACTGCACTTGAAATTGCATAAAGATATGGCTCCCGCTGACCGGGTTAGCCAAGTGGGTGGTAGCGTGTTCGCTGGCTAACCCAAAGGTCGCGGGTTCGAGTCCCCCACAGGGCATGGATGTTGTGTTGGTGCAGATGGGTTTTTTCTATGAGTTGAAGAGGCGCGAAATGACCATAGACGTCGAAGCACCCTATAAACAAAAATACCACTACTACTACGATATGGCTCCCAATTAAAGAAACCAACTTCCAAAGGATGTAATATTTGTAAGTTTTTTAGAAAATAAAAAAATGCAACATAGAAAAATAATATAGCAGCGACGAAATAAATCCAATAAAGAAGACTGCGGAAAACCATACCATCGAAATAATCGTAAAAGCAAGGTGCAGAAAATTAAATATATATTATTATTAGAGGATGAAAATATAAATAATACTGCAATTAACAATTCCAAGGACGGTTAAGGGTAATCTTTGAGAAATAGAATTAAGAAATATATTCAGTGCGACCAGATTAGATTTTTTAAATAAATTTAATGTGCTAGACGATATTAGTCATTTGTTACTTGTCACTATTGTAGGAGTAAATTGATAATATTAAACCAAAAGAACCCATTGGTTAAGCCTGGATCTCTATACCTTAGGCGATAATCTCCTCGAATAGTAATAGCGACAAAGAAGGCAGAAATTAATACGGAGGACATGCATACACTGACAAGGAGATATATTTCTTTCGGCCTAATTTTTACTTAGTGTTTAATGACGTTCGATTCGAAATTACGTGTCATCTTCTCTCTAATTGACACGAATCTTACACCAAAAGCTCTCCACATGCGTATGGTCTTAATGAAAGACGTGAATTATGTTCGAAAAATGCCGTTAATTTCTTTTGTGTACCGCGTAGGCAATTACGTTACGCAAATAATTGATTCAAAGTGGCAATAATTTTTCCCTCAAACACGTATCTGTTTCTCTCTAATTTTTTTCAAATGCCCATCGTGGAATAGAGAAACGAATGAATTGTTAGCCCCGACCCACTTTTCGTCGGTGGAAATAAATTATGCAGTCTGACGTAAATAAATCAAAACTAATTATTACCATCGCCATCCACCAGGAGGCCCACTCATTTTTCGATAGCGGGTGACTATTCCATTTATTTACTTGTATTCGACACGCCCCTTGCTCCTTGATCTTGCCCCCCCCTTGATCATCATTGTCCCTGTTTCCAAGACTACGTAGTAAGGATACTATTCCAAATATAATTCTCGAAAGAAATTATATGAGTACGGAGTATTATAAACATATTTACAACTTATAATTAGGAATAAACTATCATTTCCTTATCGGCTACTGAAGAACAGTATTTTTAAATAACATATTTTGAAAGGAAATATAATAAATTTCACTACCATGAAGTTCTCTAAGTGCTCTGCTAAAGAAATGCTCATCGCCGATGTCCAAATCTTGCTGCTGCAAATTGATTAGTCATTTGAAATGAATTACGTTCCAGTGGTGGAGTAAAGGAGTAGAAAATGAATTGTACTATTAGAAAAAGTTCGAGAAAGATCTCATATTTCTCCATATCATTATAGTAATAGCTACTGCTGAAATTTTGCGTGATCTCTTTTTCTTTAAGATAGAAAATTTTCCCAGAAGATAAATCCCCGGAAGAAATTACATCAGAAGAATCTCCGGTTGAAGGTTACGGGAGGGAGTAAATCAGACGGGTTGAGATGACGGATAACAGCGTGAAATGAGAATTTCTCAGGAAAGTTCATCGAAAACTATAATACTCGTAAGACTGAGGCAACCAGAATGGAGTCTTAAGTTTTCCGAGTTCATGTACCAAAATAAGAATTACCAGACTCAGTAAGTTAAGAATTAGTTATAATGGGATAACGCCAGTATATAACAGCAAATTTTCACAATGCTAAAACAACAGCTTATCGTCTTTTTATTGTATGTATTTGCAAAAGCTAAATTTTACAGATGCTTTCAGAATACATATGTAGACCGTGCACTTGAGCATATTATATACTTATGCCTATATAAAACCGTCACGTAAAGTGGTATTAATGAAATTCGTAAATACAAACGTCTCTTTCCGGGAGAGGTGAAAATAATTAGACCTCGGTCACTAATGACAAAAGGCGAGCCGATAATTAAAGGTATCTTACAATTAGACAGGTATATAGACTTCTCGATTCCTGCCGCTCGGAAAACCACCGAAGGTATTTACATAAATTCAGTCAAATTCAAAACGAATACATTTGAGACTTATGACCACGGCCTAAAAAACTATGATAATCATTTTCGAGGATGATATTCTTTTGAAAACTACGTAAATAAATACGATAAGTGAGGTGCCTTTTCTGCTATAATTGAGTTTTTCCGGTTCGTCAGACTACATATGTATTCCAAAATATTTATAACTACAACTATTCCATTTTGATTTGCATTACACATTTAAAGTTTCATTTAATAATTACTAACTGTAATCCAGGAAGGCTATTTTCTTGTTATATGTATGTTTTCCCAAAAATTAGTGCTCAATAGTGACTTAATAAAATTATTTTCACTTGTTCTTTAAGGTATCGTCGATTGGGAATTTTTCGAACTCCAATTTAATTTCAAAATTAAACAAATACCTATTCGGTATACTCTTACGAGAGTATACGATATTACCCTCAGAGGAAGAATGAGGAAGATTATTAGTGTCGCATTCTTTAATTGAGATAGTAAATACTATTATTAGTGGTAAGTTAACGTTTTAACAACATTTTGAAAGCTGTACGCCATCACTATAACAATACTGGTATTAAAAAGATCTCAAACTAAAAATTACAAAACCTCAACATTTCTCCCAATCTAGAATCGTTGTAAGACTAAGATGCCGCGGCTTTATAAGAGGCGAATTTATTAAACTATCACAGGTACCCTTTGCGCAATCTTCATTCCATTACATACATCCAGCACAGATTGTTTTACACACGTTCTATCACGGAATATTTCGGATGCTATTCCATGGTTCTATCACGTTCTATTTACCAGTCTGATATATTATCTAATGTAACCACGGTTACTTTCATTGCCCAAACGATTTAATTGTTTTACTTTTTTAATCGTTTTAGTTTTAAGTGGTCATAAGGACAGGTCATGCCTGATGTGAAATGAAATCCTGCCATACATACCAACGGAAGTCATAATTATGTGTTATTCGTCAGAGTTGAATAATGGCCTTACCTTTTCAATCATCTCGAAAATCACACAGGAGGGAGAAGACTGCACTCGTTCATATATGCTCACTGCACTTGATTATCTTCGAAAAGTAACAAATTCTGTTGGTTTCAGTTCTAATGGAATTTACACCTAATGTTGGCAGCCTTTTGAGGGAGAAGAGAGATGACATGGTGCTAAGGTCAATCAAACATTTTGAATTCCCCATAGGCCTAAAAAATAATAAATTAAATAATAATATGAGTATAGTGCACCAGCGCATCGCAGAAACAATAATATATGTCGGGAATGTAAAACGATATCAAAGCTGTATGTTATATTTTAAGAGGATGAAGATTGGCCATGAATCAGTACCGTTGTCACCGCAGGTGTTAAAGTGGAAAGATGTGCACCCTTCACTTCATCTCGCTCGGCTCTATATAAAACACTTTCATCCGTTCAACGAAATTTTTGTAAGAAAATGCAGGAATCACAGTGTGTGTAATAGCCACTATAGTGGCTATCACAATACGCCACCACCAAATAGTAAAAGACCTTGATATCGTGTTGGTTTCAAGTGTGGTTTAGGTATCAGTCTCTTCAGACCGGGACGAAGGGTAATGAAGGATAGTAATGGAAGGGTCTAAGGGGAAGGAAAGGTATAGAAGGCTCAGAAAAGCCTACAAAATGCTTCGATATAGAGGAATATTTTCCTAAAATTTGAAATAAGGAATAATTTATTAATAAGTATCACTCCCACAATTTATAATTCAACTATTGTCTCTTGCATTGAGTGTTTTATTCCGATAGCGAATGTCAACCTTTGAAATTCGAGAGGCGCATGCGAACGAAAGGAGAGCAGAGAGATAGAATCACAAGGGCCAATTACGCCAATAACCAATTTAAAAAATGTTAAAAAAAACATAGCGAGAAAAGCCATCCTTATATCTAATATGTCAATGAAAAAGACCGCAATAGTAACACATATCTCGTATACAACTTTAAATAAGGTGAGGTGAAAACAACCCATCACCACATTATTCACACTGAAGTAAATGTGACTATTCTGTAACAGAAATCCGCTTCGCATTTATCTTATATAGCTTTAAATAAGTAACTTACCTTATGTCACTTTTATGCAAATGATTTATGATTGGATACAGATCCTAGGAAAGTTGTGGGACCGTAATAAATTCCCTTATGCGACCATTGAGTGCCTTCATACACAGCCCGCTCTTTTGAAAGTTGGTGGCCATGTCAATTACCAAAACAAAGGAGGTACGATAAAGATAAAAACCACGCCCGTTAACTTTCGTAAACAACGGTTTGTCCCTGTAGACATTATTTTGAATAGTTTTTGGCACGAGTCCTCAGATTACAAGGTAGATGTTTACTTTTATATTATTCAAATCTCATTAAGCTCTAACTATTTTTGGTATATCATAATGGTAAAGTAATAGAATAAGTTACATCCGTTTTCATAATGCCAGTGATCATAACTCATGTTATACAATTTTCTCTTATATCTGAAAGGAATTTTGCCTGTTGAATCATAACATTTGATGCTAAATTTTATTATTTAAACGAATAGATTACAGAATTTTCTTGTATAATATAATTGAGTTATGTTTTAAATGTATATGTTGCGAGGTCATCAATGACTAAATCAAGCCTTCTGTAATTAATTTCAGCATTTCACAATGAATTACGGAAAAAAATCCCCCAGCATTGGGGCGTCATCAGTGTACTCCCATGTTACGAGATCGTCAGCAAATTTAAAATCTACAAGATCAATGAGGTCTATAAAGATACCTTGGTATCGAAAGCCCATTCTACAAGACGCCATAATTTTGGATATACAACGAGGATCTCTTGTCATTGGAATCTATTCCCTGGTAATCATGCTACCCATTAAGATATTATAATTTTTAAGTTAATTGCCATTTCATCGAATTGTTCATCTCCAATATCTAAGCAACATTGTCATTTGGGCATGTTAGTCCTTAAGTCTCAAAACAAAATTAAAGATGTCATTATAACCACTTCTGTCAATTATGAATTCACGTTATCATTAGCATAAATTAGGACAAATCGCTATTGCATAACACTACTAAAATTATGATAATGATAATTAGTAATATTTTTATCCCATTGTCTTGTTTTTACCTCTAATTACTGTGTATGAATAAAATGTCCTGAATGTGAATGTTTGTAATATGAAATAACTAATAATAAGCACATATCACCCCAAATTCTATTTGATTCACTTTAACCAAAAATGTTGATTCTATTGAACGGCAATATATAAGCGAGTGAGCGGAACTAAGGTTTTCAGCCGTCAACTTAGGTTTCAAGTGCTACTCGCGTATACCGGTGGTAAAACGACTTCGCGCATAAAACTATAGAATAGAAGAGAGGTATATCTAGCTTTTACTTTTGTTGTTTTAACAGTTTTGTCGCCTACGTGCCACTACCCGCATTTGGATTTAAAATTGAAATTTCTTTCTTTAAAAATTGTTCTTTTGATGTTCGTTGTAAATGGATTGATTACTAAATGTTTTATTTATTCGCGTACAAACAAGTATGAAGTTGTCTTAGATTAAACCCTTGCTATATTTTAAATTATGTTTCTGGGAAGTGGCCATTAAGTTTATGTATATCCATCAGTATGAAAGCATCATTGCTTATATATCTTATTTTTGTTGAGAATTAAAGGCATATATATATTTACATGTCACTTGATAAAGAAAATACAAGTATTTGTTAGTTAGAAATAAATGACTTTTTAATATCTAGTCAGTTATACATTAAAATTATACATGAATATGCAATGATGTGGAATTTATGTTAGGGGTTCAGTAATTTTAAGTTGGAGTCATCAAAAACCTTGCTTAACTGATAGATTACCCTTCGTCATATACCATGATACACTGGAGTCTGCCTGTAGGAAATTACATGATTTTAGTTTTAAATCCTATTACCTCTTTTTCAGTTACTAAGCCTCTTTACAATTGGGACTGCTATTTTTGATATATATTGCCTCTCAATGGCCGCACCAGGATCAACACATTATGGATATTACATAATAAGCTTTGAGTTTGTGTATACAGGAAGTTTTCATGGTGAGAAGGAATTTCGATGTTCTTTAAGTTTGCATGGAGTTTTTTTTCGTTTCTCCAGCCATTCCATTGTAAAATATAATACAATCATTTTATTTTTTGCAAGTCTTGCAGTTACCATTTTTAACGTGCCCTACTCTTCTATTCCAGTCAGAAATGCTTTGATTGTATTTGCCCTTTTCTCTCTTATTGGTGGGATGGCCCTCTTCGTGACAAGTATCATCCTCATTGTTGCCTTGAGAAAGGTATGTTGTTATATATTTATCTGATCTCTCACTACTACTTGTAATTTCTTGTTTTAATATTTTACATTGCTGATGTCCTTAGGTGAATCTGAAATGTAAATAGTATGTGTAAAAATGTCATGTTATTAATAATTGTTAATGTACTATTAGTGATTCCTTATAATTTCATGATTTAGGGGATAAGAGTTCTCTTCTAGTTTTTATTGATGTTGACCATAGAAAAGCTAGATAAAGCCCTTAAGTTTTCCTAAGTTGAAACTTTGTGATTACTAATTAAAATATATATGATTGCAAACCCACATAATTGCATTACTTTTATTTCAGATGAAACTGCCAAAAATATATTAAATGTCAGAATATTAATTTAACTAAATGTTTACCCAAAATTTTTGTTTCAGGAGTATGAAACAAAAATGCTGCCATGGATATACTGTATGGGAGTTTTCACCATTTGGAGGATTCTAGCTTTCATCTTTGCTGCCATTGTCAATGATTTAATATTTTCCTACAATGTACTCATGTGCCTTCTCTGGATTCTCTTCACATGTGCTAATGTATATGGTTGGGTTCTAGTTTATTCATTGTACTTGGAACTCTCTGATCTCACCAAACTTGAGGACTTAGCTCATCTAAGGGTAAGTGCATTGGTGTCTTTCATCTTCCAAAATTTATTGTTTTCACAAGTATTAAAAAGTTTCCAATGTATTCTGAAGCTCATTTAGGCAATTTATATTCCAAATGTCCCAGCAATATTTTATTCCTGCATATTTTTGTATAAAACTGTACTACATATTTTATTGATGTACATCTAGAAGACAAATTAAGGGAATGTTTCCTCTTAACATTATGCCAGTTCTGATATCTGTGTAATGAAATAAGATAAAATGTTACCAATAGATCTCTTGGAATCAATCTAGGAAGCATTCAGTAGTCTGAGTATTTAATGACATGAAAACTTTGTAGTCTCTCGGTCATCAGTACTATCAAAAGTTATTGTGCACTCAAGCTTATGTGGTTTAGAGCGTTCAAAAATTGTTCCTCTTCCCTAATGAGAACTTTAGATCTAGTTTAGTTGCTAAAACATATTATGTTTTATATTTAGATTGGCACAATGACTTCCCTGAATGCATCTGTTGCGCATTCCATTTCTGGATCCCGACCCACAACACCTCACAGCACTGTTTCAACTGCTCCTGTGATGTGACAAGGAGTCCTCTAAAAAGTGTTACATTCCATGAAGATGTAAGAGAACTTGTAAAAATTAGCAAACCTTATTTACTAAATGAAGTGTGTTCTGTGTTTTTATAATACCTATGAAATGTTGAACATTGATTTTCATGCATCCTTATTGACTGCACATCCTTCATTAAATATATGCAACACTTCTACATTTAATGGTTTTAAAAATCTGAATGATAATTTAGATATTTACAATAATGTTAAGATTCAGTTATTCTTAGTCTTTGTAGAGTTTATATTTTGGAATATTTTATTTGTGTGATTCAGTAAAGTGCAAATGTGATGTAAATGTTTTTATAACTGTTAACTTTCTCCGTCCATGAAGGCATTTCATTCGTCTTTCAACTTGATTTTGATATACTTGACCATATTTTATATGTTGTGAAAGAATCTATAGATACAAATGCAACTTTTGTGTGGGTGGTGTATTTTCCAAATGATATTCTTTTCCGTCCATGAAGGTAACTAATATTTTTTAGATTTGGACACTGTAAACTCAGTGTTGTCATATTTTTATGAACATAATAGTATGGTAGATAGTATTAATGCAGTTTTTATTCCTGCATTACCTAATGTTTTTTTTTCCTTTTATTGTATGATGTTCTATTTTAAAATGTTGTTAACTTGGAATTATTTTATTATAAAATGAATTTGTTTATTAAATGTATGAAGTAATATCACCATATTTTATTTATTTAGATGCATTAAAATCCTTTATAGTATCCACAGAGTAAGTGATCTAGAAACATTAAAT
This sequence comes from Rhinocypha anisoptera, assembly GCA_011762765.2. Taxonomy (NCBI): domain Eukaryota; kingdom Metazoa; phylum Arthropoda; class Insecta; order Odonata; family Chlorocyphidae; genus Rhinocypha; species Rhinocypha anisoptera. Next base: position 4,440,725 of record WURS02000011.1, on the reverse strand, counting down.
TTTTTTTAAACTTCCATAAAATATGCAACAAATTTCTTCAAGGGCTGGAACTGTAACTTAAAATCAGTCCTGTTACAAAAGTACTGAAAACTTAAGAAATAATTTACTCTTGAAAAATCCATGTGAGTTGCTGTGTCTAAAATATTTAATTCTAGGATTCATGAATGAATTCCATTTTTCCGATTCTACATAATAAGTTTCCTCATGATACTCTTATTAGACAAAATTTTAAGTGGAACATCAAAGAATTGACAATCCCCCTTTTACTGAACTCCTTGGGACAAGCCAAAACTGTCCACAAAATAAATTTCCATCTCTGCAGGAAAGTTGAAGATATAATATTTCCACTATTGATTGAAATAGAATCTTGTTCCCAATTTCATGAATTGTAACTTAATCATAAATAACTAAAATAAATAACAATATTCAAGCAAATTGTGAAGGATGTTGTGGATGCCCATTATTAAAGTATCCAACTCATGAAGCAATTCATAATTTCAATACTGATTAATTTGTATTGACTTTAGAGAATATTAATGTTTTTAATTTGAAGTTGGGCTTATAAGTCTCAATCTTTAAAAGGTTTTTATATTCAAAAGTCATTGTATCCAGGAGTAAAATTGTATGCAATTTTTAAATTCCAGCTTAAACAAAAGAAAGACTACATTCTTTCATCTTTCCATATCTTCTATGCACCTTATAACATATTTCAACCAAAAATAAAAGCAAAACAATGCTACATGGATTAAATAATATTTAAATGTTTGGTAGCAAATTATTTTTCACCATGCTCACTGAAAATGTTAACATGAAAGAGAGAAAAAATTGTTGGAATTGTTGATTTCTTTTATATAAAATTTATTCTCAAATTCATTCAAATTTCATTAAACAACATTTTTAAAAAAATTTAAAGCACACAGAAATTTAAATGCAATTCATTAGACAGTAGCTACTTGGATTTTTCCCATGGTAACAATTACCATTCAATCAATGAGAGAAAGATTTGATCCATCCTAAAAAAATGTGAACCCTTGCTAAAGTAACACAGTGCAATTTGGATTCAACATTCATAGGTGAATAAAGAACGGAAAATAACAAGATCTTGAAACCATGGGATAAAATAACTAAGAAAGTTGATTAGATGTTATCCGTGAATGATGTCATAATTATTCAGAGGACAGTGTTTTAACTAACACACATAAGAGATGAATAGTTTATAATATATCATATCTTAGTAGGCTTAACAAAATTAAATGTACATATACTCTGCTATCCTGTTACTTGGACCTTACCTTTTTGCGAATATAAGAACATACATAATATTAATCACAGTATTACTTTTTCCCAAATATTTTTCAAAATATTTTGCTACATTAGCGGCTTTATTTACCTTGTCCTCAGTGTTATGTGGCACGCAATATGTCTTATGATGACCATGATTCACTTGAAAAGAATCTAAGTTCTTTCATGAATCATGTTCAAGAGGATGATAAATGAAGAATAATGGGAGCAATGTTGCATCTCATTTATAATGGATCTCATTCCAATCCAGTACCAGCTTGACTATTGGTAGAATGGTTAGAAAAGCCTCCAAAATCAGATCAACATCATTCATGGACGGCATCTTAAAAAAACAGCTGCATCAATATGAATGAAAGAAGAATTTTAAAGAATTAGCATTAGTAAAAAATTCTACAAGAATTTGAGCAATTTCCTTGGAGGAAAACCATTAGAAAAATCATTGCACACCAAATTTTGTTCATTTTAGCTGAACAGTGGCAGTAAACATTACAGGGGTGAATATGAAATTCTGTATAATGATTTCATAATGTGTGACAAAATATTTTACAGTCGTTACAACAGAATGATCAAGGAATCAATCACAGTAGATTAAGGCTAAAACACTCTGGGCTAAAAGGCACACTTTCTTTGGTATGCTTTCCAATTTCATAAAATTTTAGTTTAATGGACGTTTTATGTATTTATGCAAATATTTTGCATAAGTAGTTGTTTCTCACCAGTAGAGAGGAGGTCCTTTTTTCTCACATTTGACTTTCATTACCTTCAGAACATATAATTAATGCACAAGGTGTGTAATGAGTGAGAATGAAATCTATACACATTTTCTGCATCTTCCCATAACTATTTTTCCTTAGACTTTTTTATACTTTTGACACATTTTGTCAGTGCTGAAAAAATCAATAAAAAATATTGAAATAGCTTCACAGCTAGTTCATAAGCTAAAAAATCTATATAAAAGGCAAATTTAAATGATATATATTATATTGTAAAAAAAGGAAATTTTAGGTCAGTAATAACTAAACATTCAATGTTATCCCTGAAAAATCCAGAAATATTCAGGAAAATTTTCTTGGATACTTATTTTGGAATCGACTGATGATTTCACTTGGAATGTTTCTTTATGCTGTGGCTCTTTTCACACTTAATCTTCTAAAATTTTTCCTTCAATAACAAATTTTATATTCTCCAAAGAGGAACGATATACTGTGTCTAAACACACACACTTTCATTTGTTAATTCTCATCAACATGAGCAGATGGTGAAGACTGTAATTCTTCACAGCTGCCACACATGAAAAAATGAGCAATAACACTTAAGTTTATGTATTATAGTAGAGGATACCTTGTCTTAAGTTCTAAAAGATCCCACTTTGTGAAAGACTCAACATTCTTTGTAGATAGGAGCACACATATAATTCCTGTTTCTCCACTTACTAGACACCCAGATATTTAAATCATAACAAATGTCAGTCAACGAGACACTAGCTGCCACATAGATCATTACTTGTGCACAGTTCTTTCAATTTTGTTCCTTCCCTTTTGGAATATGTCAAGTAACACTCATAAATCCCTAGGCATGGCACTAGTACTTAATCTTTAAAAATAACTTTCTTTGATCATCTCCTCAATATCTTCATGATTTCTCTTAAATCACCTTCAATTCAGTCAGTATTCATATATTAAATAAAATATATCCACCAAAATAAAATTGTGTATTCACTTTGTACTTTATACAACCAAGAAAACAATTATTTAGGTTTTCTTAATAAAAAAAAAATTTGGAAAGCACAACTTTTGACCGCTCAGACTTCTGTTTGAGGCACAGCTGATCGTGGTGCAGGTTGGGGCCTTCCACTCACTTTCCCATCCCCACTTCGACCTCCATTGTAGGTGGAATCCTTCAGGGACAGGGCACTCCCCGTTTTCAAGGATGGATTACTTGCTGTGCGACGACCTGGTGGTTCCTTCCCACCACCTGGATGGGCAGAAACCGGTGGGGGGGGAGTGATGGAACGCCCCTTGGGTGGGTTATTCAGATGGAGCGGCGTTGACGTTGCATCCCTGTATTCGTAAGCGTTGTGATTGTCCAGTGTGCCCATGTCACCATCGTCTTGATCGATTCCTAAGTCACCACTGTAATAGCGATCTGATTGCCTGTAAAGAATCCGAGATTCCGATTATACCAATCACTTTCAAGTTTCCCTGACATAATTAAAGTGACTGGTTATGCAGCAAGAGCAGGCACATGCTATGCAAGGCAAGCAGGAAATGATCAGCATCTGAAGACTGAACGCAGCTCAAAATGTTTTATACTCTGCAGAACACTTTGGATCGAGGGAAAAGTTTGTGAGATCAAATGAAGCTTAATATTCCTCTACATAAAATTGCACAATTTTATTAACAAAAGCACCTTTCCTGTGGACCATTTATGTTCCATAGTAAGTGAATTAAGTTGTACTAAGGTTATGAACTCTTGAACATAAGTACTGTCTATTCAAGATATTCATGATTATCAATACACACTACATGGGGCTCATTCATCATAGCAAGTGAAAAAAATAAACAAATCCTGTACATTTTTGTTTGCGAAAAATATTACTTTCCTCTTCACATTCACTGGGCCACCTTTCAGTGGCTCCTTCATCACTAGGAATCCTTGGGCAACTGACTGCTTAAGTTTTGTAATTTTTACATTAGGAAAAGTATTTAGTTTTAACTATAACTTAACATGAAAAAAAATGGAATATATATTTTCAATATATTCTTAGTGACAAACTGTTTTCACTATTTAGCAATCTTATCCATCAAGATTAGCCCATACATTATTTTTGCTCAGATTTGATTTTTGTCCTTTAATACTTTGTTACATTAACAAGAAATATAGTGAAAGAGCATTAGATGAAGGGTCTTCCTAACACCACATCATTACATTGCATTATATGTTTGTGCAAGTGTTATGATAGGGAATCGTGATTTAACTTGCCAAATTAAAAACTGAATGAGCATAACAATCATAATAATGATTAACTGGCTTTTAATTTACATTTTTGCAAGTTCAAACACAATGAGGAGGAAGTAATATCAATATGAGTCAAGAGAGTGCATGTATGGGATCTGGCAAATTCAATACCTTAGATGTACTTTTGAAAATGGGTTTCAGTGAAAATTAAATCATCATATTTCACAATTTCATATTCAGAGACTATATAAATATCATCTTGAGACACACAGTCATGGAAGAATCTAGGACTGAAGTGTTTTGGACTCTTGTCTTCAAGTGTTGTGACTGGTAAAGCTATTCCTTGTTTCCATTATAATTTGTCCTTATCTCACTATTGAATTTCTTCATTAGTTAGTTATTTTATGCAACTACTTTTATCTTCCTCATTTTTTCGTGGTAGCATATACCTAATTTAGACATTATTCTAATTTCTGCTGTTTTTTCTATTTACCACTACCTAAAACTAAATGTGATCCATGCATTTTAAAAATTCAGGAAACCATAAATAAATAAAAATATATGTATTCTAAAGAAGTTAGGTTATTAACCTTTTCTTTGGTAGACCACTTTCTCCTTTATTTCTCATTCATTCTTCAATATCTGATAATTTAGATATCCTAAAACAAAATAAATTCACTTTTTAAAGGATTTTTATTCCTTAGTTTTTATGCCAGAGTATCCTTTGCTTCTTCTATTAATGACCATTATCTATTTTTTTATGATTGAATTATAGATTAAATCAGTGTTTTCCACAAGCTAAAAAGTATGCATATGCTAATTTCAGTCTTAAAACAATCAATTTGCAAGTTGGACTGGTCCTCTGTTATAAGTGATGCCTACTCCAATGAGAGATGAGTCCAGATTTTTAGGTAACTTAAAGGTAAAGAGCATGGAGATCAGAAACTGTAGAAAATCAGTTGTAGAATTTACATATTTGCTTTAGAAAATATGTCATTGGAAAATATCCTTCACCTAAATCACCAAACATGAACTTGGCTATGCCCAGACTGAAACTGGTGACTGCATATGAAATTTGGCAACAAGTTACCGTCAAAATTTCCTTCTCTTATTTTTCCTCCATAGTGCCTTCAATAGACAGGTTATTTCAAATGGAGGGAACTCTTATCCACTCCTTTTCCTGGTCTTAAAATCTGAATTTACAATTCTTCTTTATGGCCACATTCTCCCATAAAAGCCATTTTTTTCCATTGGGGCTTTAAATAATGAGGATAAAAAGTTATTCAGCATACTGTTCTTCAATGCCATAGTTCCATAGAGCCACATCATCATTTGGAATGAGTACCCTTTGGCCAGGACTAAAATTAGCATCAGAGGAAAAAGCTTCTGCATTAAACCAGTTTCAAAGCACTTTGTTACATACTTCTTAAGTGTGCAACAACTTCATTTATTCACAGATGAACATTTATCATCCAAATTTTCCTAAAATTTCAAATATGCAATGAAATATTAGCAGTAACCAATGTCTAAAATTCTATCCCTAATTCAGTATTGATCATAGAAATTCCTTCCAATGGTGCTTCAAATGCATCCACTACTGTGGAAATTCATTTTTGTTGGCTAGAGTAAAAACTGAAATAAATATCTTATATATAATAAATGTTAACAATTTAATTAATGTGGAACTTGTGATAATTATTAAATGACAATCAAATTGCCCATTTAAGTAATCCCTTATTAATTTATGTTCTTCCAGAACTGTTGTAAAAACTTTGGTATTTGCTCTTAACATGATTTGAATGCTTTATTTTTTAATACCCATGCCATAAAGCCTCAAATTCAATAAGGAACATTTGAGTGGTCCACATGAAAGGTTTATATGAGTTGACTACTGCACCAACAATCTAAAGTTAATGATACCCAGCACCAAATTAAGGAATTCCCACCTGTCTTTGCCAGGAAGTTCATAACCCCCCTACAAATCCTTTATCACATCTGGGGGGTAGTATCACCCCAATTGGATACCACGACCCTAGATGAATGAATAAACAATGCATTGGCAAATAACAGGCAACACAAACATTGGTTGTCATCAGGATACATTAGCTGGTATAAGCAGAGTGTCATTAGCTTCATTTAGTTATAAAAGTGGCATTATGCTTTATAAAATTTACCTCTTGGCATTCCTCCACAAAATGCAGCAGGCGACTACAACAACGATAAGGATGAGGCAGGCACCAGAAACACTCCAAAAAGCTATTTGAAGAGGTTCATTTGGCTCCCACCAGTACTGCAAAGGAAAGGAATTGTCTCGAAAAGGAGCTAATTTTGGAAATTACAATGAGAAAAATAATCAAATTTATCAAAGGCATCATAAAGACTGTGACATATAAATGAAATACAAATAGGTATACATGAAGATAGATATTGTATACAATGCACAATCTATCTTTCACTGAAATTTGAGCATCCTGAGAATAATTAACCTTTTATAGTAATGACAGTATAAAACAAATCCTCACTTTCTGTGAATATGCTCACTAAATGTAAGCCCATGTTCTCACAAAAAGGAGTTGAAATGTAACCATATTTGTATAACATAGAATTAAATTTTTGATACTATCAATTCAAAGTACAAAACATATAGATAAAGGACATTAAATTCTTTAATTTTTTAATAGATCTGTCTGACTTTACTTCTTAAATAATATATCCAATATCCTGAAAGTTATACCAACTCTTGAATTATGCCTATCGAAAATATAATCTGAAGAATGATTCCTTTGTAAGCACACAAAAATGTAAGAACACTTTTGGTAGTCAATGTACACAATCTGAAAAATCATTACTCTTACATTTGTAAATGTTTTCCTAATTTCTACTTTTGTAATTATATAGCAGTACCAGGCAGAGGCAGGATCTTAATATGTTTTTCAGTCCCTAAAGATGAATCTAGAATTAAGAATAAATTGTGTCTCTAGGATCTGACAAGGTCTTATGTGCATTTGTGACACTGGAATTTGGCAAGTGAAGTGACAATATGCATTACTATGCTGCAAACCAAAGTTAATATAAAATACAACCCTTTTCCCAGAAAAATAATATAGATGGGCTCTATAAAATTTAAATGGTCTGTAACATAGTGTTCATTCTATAAAACCTTGGACATGGCTTTCTATTTTTCTAAATGTGGAGAGCTAGTAATCCTCTTCAGAGCTATACTGAGAGAAAATTTAATTGTTGGCTCAGCCTGACTCCATGAATGTGATCATAACTCCACTAATAAAAAACAAGATTATAAAATTGTGAAAATTATTGCACACAAATTATAAATAAATGGAACCATAGCCTTAGTACCTGAAGTTTAGTATCCAAATGTATACTTAGATAAATTATTAACTCATTCTTACCAGAATTTTATACTTAAGGAGTTATGATTAATCCTTTAATTACATTTATTGTATCCCTATAGGGAGATTTACTGTCTTGAGAAAAAAACTGATCTGAAATTAAACATCCTACTCATCTAGAAAATCTTTGAAATAATTTTGCAAAAGACAAAAGCTGTTCAATTCATATTCAATAAATTCCAAATTATAACACTGTAACAAATTATAAGATTTTTTCAAAAATCATCCCTATCCAAATTAAGAAATACTGGATGAGATTAGGCATAATCCAATGAGAACAAATATATCATGAGTATGGAAAATTTTCCAGGAGACAAAAATCAAGTAACTTCATGGTGAATAAATATTGAAGTATATTAATAAATAGATAGCATTAATTCCATGTTCATATTGGGTTCACATAGTAAAAATACTTATGGTAATAAATGTAGGATAGTAAGGAATATGGTGGAAAATGGTACTACTACCTGGTTACCATCTTAGTTATGCTACATATATAATGCTATAAACAAGTCGGCCAACTTAGTTTTCACAATGGATTCAGAAAATTAAGATCATTCTGCTAATAAGGCATGTGGAGGTTATCAGCTTGAGGGTATTTTTTCTCAAAACTGATTGCATCCTTTTTAGCTTGTATCAAGTCTATATGTATTATTTTTACCAGATTCAACAATGTTACACCTACCTCTGTGACTGGGGGATATGTTGGAACTAAAATCCCAATAACAGTTGGAAGATATTCAGTCCAAAAGGCACATTCAGTCTGTCGATAATTCATCATCACACTTGAGTTAAAAGTTGTGTTTAAATTGAGATACCTTAGAGAGCCAGGACGGGCCATATCAAAATGAAGACCCAGTATTTGGGTAGATGTCGGGTTTCTGAAATAAATAAAAGTGTGTTTTATAAGACTAATAATGCTAACTAATTTTTCTATAGATATATTCTCATTGTACAAAATGTAAATGTAATTTTAAATCCTTACCCTTCACGAGCAAAATTGCTAAATGCCTTCATAAAAAAATGACTCATATTACGATCATTATCAGTCCACAAATGTTTATCTATTCTTGACCTCTTGGGAAAGAATTCTATAAGCAGAAAAACACATCAATAAATTTATAGCAGAAGATTAATATTTTTTCTAAGTAACATTAAATATATAAAATTAAAGGTAAAGGTTATTATCATTAGGTACTAACATTTAACAAAATGAAACCACATAAAGCAATTAAAAATAATTTCTACAAAATATTTAAATCACACACCAGTATCCATGAATGGGGCACCAGTAAGGAAACTGTGTTCTATGTCATGAGGAACTCTTCTCCAATAAGGAAGCCTGAGAGCCTCTATTGTAGTATTTAAGACATATAAATAAACTGGTACATTCTTTTCCACCAAGAGCTTTGCAAGTTTATCACTTGGAGCACGAAAAAAGAAATCTGAAAGCATCTGCAAATAAAAAACAGATATGAGGCTTATATAATTTACTGCTTACCCTAGCATTACATAAAATTTATATGCATGAAAACAGAGTATGAGGAGAACATCGAATTTTATACACATCGATGAGAAAACATCTTCTGTTATTTGAACACAAAAGCTTAGGAAACAAGGCATAACTTTTCATCTCATTTATAATGCTAGATAACTTGTAAATTCTAACTTTCAATGTACTAAAATGGACACCAAACCTCTGTCATTTTCTCCTTATGGGATAAATGGGAAGACCTTATGTTGATAGAGTTTCCTGAAAAGCCAAATTATGAGTGTCATGCCTCTAGCATGAGAAGATATCTATGAGAGACTTAAATATGTGAGAGACTACCACTGGCACTGGGTCACTTAGGTTTCATGCACCAAAGCAAGGGAGTGAGTGCTTTTTTCTTTTCACTATTACAATTTGAAAATAGGTAAATACAGTTGGATCTGGGTATAGGCAATTCAAATCAGTTCGAGGTCTAAAACATACAATAAGAAAAGTGATAAGTATGGTGTGATTTGTCATGAGAAATTTCAAGGAAAATAGCTGCACTAAAATCACAGTCTCTGTCTGTAGTCTACTCATAAGGGGTACCAAGTTGAAACACGCTATTTTCAGAAATTTCCATTATTACAGGGTACTTTCATGCTTATTGTACCTCACTTCATTTATTTTTTCCAAGGGAGGGATTGGCAAGCATAAATATTGGATAACCGTGGGTATAAAATGTAATTTTTATTGCTCAAATCCTTAAAATGACTTAATTATTATAAAATCATACAAAATGAGACTTATAAATATGGATCAAGTATGCTATGGTCTACTAAATAATATGCTTCTGGTAAGATCAAATGTGCTACAGTAACAAGTGCGAACAATGGTAAACCTCAGACTACTCTAGCTTAACAGGTTCCACTATCACAGTTTTATACAAAAATATTTGTGACATGAAATATATACATATTACTACCTTAATTAAGTAAATGTTCATTTCACTAATCCAGTTCAATAATCAAGGTATATTTACAAGCACAATCTATGAATTATACTCATGAAGTATGTGTTGAGCACCATATTCATTTTCATATATGCGAAAGTGTGGGAAATTTAAAATAATTAAACTTATTATAACAGGAAAATGTTGTATTGCCATATTTATAATATTATGATAACATGAAGTTCCAGAGAGGTGAAAACTGGCACAGAAAATTTTTTTAGAAAACTTTTAACTCTATGCATATAAATAATACCTTACATTTTAACTGTATTCAGAAAACATATTATAGACTAACTTTCACATGTTTGATTTGCCATATATATGCTATATTTTATAGACTTCCTGTCAACAATTATCACCTTCTAATAAATCTCAAGATTTATCCCATCCTTAAGAATCCAAAAAAAACTACAATGGGAAATATGGCTAACTTTTATGTAATAAAATGTTCATACCATTTTAACAAATTTCCTGGTGTTAGTCATAAAAATTCATACATCATTTTAGTCATAAGTAATTTTACAAGTTCCATATAATATTCATAGATTGAGCAAAAACATTACTTACATTAATATACTGCTCCCTGATGAGAGTAATATTCTGTGGGTCAGGCCAGTGGGTGTACATATATTTAATTGCATTGTATATTCCATCCGGATTCAAGGTGTAATTATATCGCAGAACAAATTCTCTAATTTTATTGTCAAAAAATGCCTCATTAACTTCAAATCTTGGTGATAATGACTCATTATTATCTGGAAGAAGAACATAACTCAATTTTATTTTTTTGAGAATATTGTTAAAGTAGGATATTTAACACAATTATTTAATTCAATGGCAATATTAATTCAACTGAAAAGCTCTTATTGCCTTAACAGTCCATAAAAAAATTTGGTTAATTTATATCCAGCAATATTAACATTAAGAATTCAAAAGAACATAACTAAAATACAGTCTAAAATGAAAACATTCTTAACATTTTTTGTTGCATGCAACTTAAAGTATTCACTTTCCAAATATCATAACTGGCTACAGGCATTTATGGCCATGGCTATAGACAATATATTGTTTCCAGTAAGGCAATGCTTTAAATTGAGTTATGTGCTAAAAAGAACTAAGAAATTTAGCAAAAATACAGGTTTTACCTTTTGGATTTTATGATGCATAATATCCATTCATTATACAATCAAAAATCACATGTATAATCAACCAGCTTAGATTGTAATGCACTAGCTTAACCAAAATAGCAAATTTAAATTTTAAACAACAATAAATGCTAACAATAAATAAGAATGAGTTGGAGGAAAATATGACAACGAGAGGGAAGATTCTGGGGGTGGATAGAGAAAGAAGCACATGGAAAACAGATGCCATAGAATAATGAGGGACCATTACCAGAAATAAGGAAGTGTTACAAGATACTCACAGACCATGTACGCAGCCTCATCATGAGTAACCCCACTCATATAGGCCAGGTTGGGTCTAAAAGCTCCTCTTTTGATCAGATTTTCTGGTGTATCTGTAATGAATTTCCAATCTTCATGCCGCCAACCTTCATACCATCCATCAGGAGGATGCGTGAAGTTTACATCGAGAACTGGGGCCCATGGGAATGTTCCTACTTGTGGCTGAAAAATAGAAATAACACATTTTATAGAAATTATGTTGATGGATTTAAAATTGTTAAATTTTTTCAATATGTTGTGAGCGCTGCCCACGAACTTAATCAGAATTGAAATAGCAAAACGAGAACCTTCTTTTAAAATTATCACAACAAGTGCAAGAATATTATATAACTACATATTCATAACTGACATTACCTATGTTTATCAAATATTCACAATTAAAAATGTTACTTGAAATTTCAAATTGAAAAAAATTCAATTACCACTTTCATGGCAGGGTATTTTAATAAACATTTTTACAATTTACAAGCATATTAAGTATCACTATTCATGTAAAGCAGCTAGTATGTTATCATGCCAAATATTCTGAGTGAAAAAATAGGAAATTTCTGTCATCATGAAAAAATATTACTTATCCTTAGCCAGCCTATTTACTCAATCATAAAATTTAATGAGAAAAACTGACCACAAATTCAGTGTTTCCAATTTCATAGAAATTACGTCCTTGTCTCAAGCAGTTCACCAGCTTCCAGGATGATTCAGTAGGGCAGCCAAGGAGTTGAGCAAATACTATGCTTGTATTTTGAGCTCTATATTTATCTAGAGTTAAAGCCCAGTCAGCAAGTGGTGATCCACTCTAAAATTGAAAGGCATGGATATAAACATAGAAACACAACAAAGAAAAATAAATCTTATTGGCAGTACTAAATCTTATAAAACCACAATAATTTTTTGACCAAAGATCACTTTCAAGGGGTGATATTAATGCATTTTACAATAAACAGCACAGTCTTGAAAATCTACCAATGACAAATATTTAATGGATGGCAGAGAAACAGCTGTGTACACACATATTAAGTAGCAGCATAAAAGCAAGATCATTTTAGTACAGAAAAATATAATAATACCTTAATCATACTTATTTTTATCCAACCAATAGCAACAAAATGATCATTAAGATAGTTTAATTTTTTTATCTGCCTTTTGAATCTTTAGCAGTGATATTTGGTCGATAGTATACTCACAGTATTGAAATAAAAGTAGTTATTACAATAGAATATGCCACAATCCCAGTACACAGAAAAGGCACACCAAGTTTGTAGGAAAATCACGGCATGTTGATAATTTTTAAAAACATTCATGGTATAAAGTTTCCTCCTTATAGAAAGCTATGACTGTTATAAGTACTATGATTTATTTAGAAAGCTAAGGAAAAATGTAAAGGCCAAACAGTACAAAATATAGAAGAAAAGTCATTATACAATGGCAATACTCCTTTTCTCTGAAAGGTAGTTCTTCAACAATAAGGCAGCTTTTCTTCCTTTAGCAAAAAATGTATATTGTGTTTATAATAAAAATTAATTTTTTTTAATATGGTTACCTGGGCAATCACTCTTGCAATAAGATGGTGTGTCTTGGGGGCCACCATGAGGAGTCCAGCTGAAGCAGCTCCTGCTCCAGGTCCAAAGAGTGTAATAAGGTCTTTGTCACCATTGAAGAACTCTATATTGTCATAAACCCAATTTAGGGCCATCGACTGATCTAGTATGCCATAATTTCCCGGTGAGTTTTCATCAGCTGTACTCAGGAAACCTGAAAGCAGAGAATGCATAAATTTTATACTCCAAAGGTTGTTTTTAAGAAAATATATATAATAAATACAAGAGCAAAGAGGCACCCATTATTACAGAACACATAAATAACAGAAAAATTTAGTGAAATAATGCAAACAACAATATTCATTTGGGAAAAAATGCACTAACCTGTTCCAAGCTATGAATAAATAACTTTGGACATCTCCAGAATGATGGGAAAGAATAACATGAAATCTGTAGGGGGTACATTCTAGTTATGAATCATAAAATATTGCAGCACTGACAATGAATAATTTAAGTGCAATAGAAAAATATTGGAGAAAATCACCCTTACATTCATTACTATATTTTTCAGTAATTAAAATCATAATAGAATAAAATTCAGGTTTCAGAATTGCAAGAGAGCTATTAAGAATGTCATAAATAATTGTAAAGTTCTTTTAGAAACCAAAGGAAGTTATATGCAATGAAATGATATTCATGAAACCTTAGGGAAAAAAATATATATTCATTCACTTTCATTGTCTGTATATGGAGGAATTTGTAAACGAGGCAGGAAAATCTATTTAAATTGAAAAAGGTAAATATTAGGAATTATAGGATAAAGCAATACACACCAAGGGCTCCTAGCCTGTAGTTTATAGTAACAACTACAACATCATAAAAAGCTGCAAGCATGTGGCCAGGAAAAAGGTTAGAAGCACCATGCAAGAATTCTCCTCCATGAATGTAAACCATCACTGGATATTTTACAGCAACACCAACAGCTCTCTATAAAATTAAAATATAAAATTTAATTTCAAAACTCATTATGTATTTATCAATTTTTCTTTGGGTTCAATCAATTTCGCTCTTAGATTAACCCTTTTAGTGCCAGCCCCTATTTGCTTGTCTATGTGAAAAACGCCAGGATTTTTTTGTGGAATTTGTTGATTTACACATATAAATATATATAGTATTTATTAAACTCAATTTCTTAACATCATTTGTTTTATTTACACTCAACACACAAGGATAATAAAATATTTTATTTATATTTTTTATTTCCTAAACAATTTAAGAAAAAATTATTTATGTATTTAAAAAAATCTGGCCGATAGGTCTTTTCGCACATACCCCTAGGGCCAATTGATCGGCCCACTGACACTAAAAGGGTTCAGGAATTTTATGAAATTAATTCAAGCACATATTTCCTGATCCAAGATGAGTCTGTTGTTTTATATTTTATGAATTACTTTACAGAAATGGAATTTTTTACAGGGTTTTACTCCAATACATCGTTAAAGGGGCTAGAGTAAAAAAATAGACAGTAACTAAAAATATATTTAGCAAAAACATCATCATACAATGATATGGATAACAAACCTAAAAAAACAAACTCCCTACATGAAATAATTGTGTCAAATATAATGTATTTATGATTTCTTAATTTGAGTTGATTAAACGAGTTGGAAAAATTAATTTTAAAATAATAAGTAATTATCTTTTAGAGATGAAACAATAGTTAAACCATGAGTTAATGCATGTATTTTTAAATAAATGTGAAAGTTAGAAAGCTATTGCTATGTTACAATATCTTGATACATGCCTGTGTCATTAATTCCAAGATGAATTAATTGGGATTTCATAAAAGTAGAACTTGTAAAGTAACAAAATAGAGTAAAAGAAAGATTATTCAGAAGAATCCACTGTTCATTTGTTTTACAAAATTTTTCATAAACAATAACAATAATATAAACTAGAATTATATTATAAAAGATCAGTTTGATAAGCATGCAATAAATATAAGCCTCTTAAATGCACTGCTTCTACTAAATGGTATTTCAATGATGTATTATTAACCATTTCTTTATGTATCAAATTATTCATTAGAATGCAAATTAAAACATCATGAAACATCTCAAAGTTCAAAGAACTAAAAATAATGAGCTATTAGATAATGCTCATTTGCATTCAAAATCAATCATAAGTCATACAATATCAACATACAGAGGAACAAGCACAAAGATCAACATAGCATTTATAATCGTGCATCAAAGTTTCAAAGTTGCACATATATTTGACACAATATGATATTCTATATGGAATCAATGCAAGAGCATTACCAAACCATGCTAAACAAATGACAAAGCTTTTCGAACTACTGTTGCATACTTACAGATGGAGTGAAGATGTTAAGGAACAAGCAATCTTCATCCACCCTGGGAACTCCCTTAGTGGCACCAGTGAAGCGCACTGGTTGGGGACAAGCAGGTCCAAAATCAACAGCTTGCCAAAAACGCCAACCCCTGTGGGCTCGTGGAGGCTGAAAGGAGGGTTTACTTAGACTTAAAAGAATATCAATGAGTGGAGACAAAAATGACCACATTGATGAAGCAAGAATAACCTTTCATGTCACATTCAGCAACACTTGATTAAATAGTATATTGGCCCCCAAAAACTTTTCTGCACTACTTCTCATATTAACCCCGGTAGATATAACTGACATTATTTCTCAGACTATTCCTGATTTTCCTTGAAAATGTTCCAATTTCGAGAAGAAAATTTGTTGAAACATCAGGATAACTATAACAAGTGTAACTATAACTAATTATAACTAACAACATCACTATAATGGAATCAATTTGTTAAAGCAGTATTGTGTAACATATAGTACCACAGGAATTTGATTTCAAAACCATTCAACTATCTCCACCTCTAACCCCATCTCTATCTTTTGGAGCTCATCAAGTACAAACATCAAAAGAAACTATTGTCATTTACTAAAAAGACTCACATTTCATTGCATCATAACTAAATTACATTAACTGCTTATTGGTAAAAGAATGTCGTCTGCGAGAACTATTGAATGTTATCGGTTATATATATATTTCATCCCATAAGTAGCAATTTGGAAAAATTCGTCTATAGCAATATAAAAATCGGTAATATAATGATTATCACTTTATCTATTATGCTTGTTTCGCTCGTCATTGGCAGGTTTTAACTAAACAAACTAGGAATAAGGGTAGTCGAAGTAAGTTGCGTTCTAGAAAAACGGCGGCCGATGAAGGCATATTATGATATGAATTGTGTATACCTTTGGTAAATTCCAACCTGAAGGACTTCATGGCGACGCGGGACTGATTTACTGTTCACTCTTACAGTCGCGGCCGAAAAAACTAATTAATATTATTTTCAAGAATTAAATCTCGAAGATATTTTAAAAGAAGCCGCAACTATTCGCCTAAGTCGCGTGTGAATCTTTGCTTGACGGGTTAATTAACAAATTAAATTGACTTTTTCCAGGGTAAGCTTTCGTAAGCTAGAAACGTTAACACTCAAAGGAGGGAAAATTACAATGATATTAGGAATATGCATATAAATATCAGTATTTCATCTTCCCATTTGTTTTGAACCATACTTCAGCTGCAAAGATATCACAATATTGGGGGAAAAATCCTTTCGAAAAACAGAAGATACTCACGGACGTAAACGGAAAAAACGGATAAAAATTTGGATGGGGAATTTTGGAAATTACGGAAATGCTAGTAAATGATCTGCACTTAATCACAATCGTGTTGACACATTAACAAATTTATAATCACCTCATTGTTTCCGCTTGTAAAATTTACTTCACTTATGGCGGTCCTTTAATTTTTTTATTGCACTGATTTCCTAAATAAAACCTTAGCGTAATAGAAATGGTTTTCACGGCCGTAAAACTAATTATGCTACGCGAGCTTGCATTTTTTGGTACCTTTGTGTATCAAACATCGACTATTCCTCTCCCCAGAGCTTTCTAAAAATCGATACTACTCGGCAGGATGACGTGCTGTCTTACGACGATGAAATACGTCCCCGTTTTCTTTCGCTTGGCATACCAATCATAAAGCAATTTTCTTAATGGCTATTTTGTTCTCTGTAGTCATTTGCTGATGTACGACATTTTTTTAGGATAATAGCTTGTGAAGCCAGTTAAAGTGAAAAAAAAAACTCCGGTGAATTACGTCATTGCATGAAAATGAACTCGTAATTATAATTTCTCTTCGGAAACTACTTTATTACAGAAATTCAAGTAGTAGTATTTTTGTTTATATGTTGCACCGACGGCTATGGCCATTTAGTACCTCTTCACATAATTGGAAAACCAATCTGGGCAAACACAACACCCAACACAAGGCGGGACTCAAACCCGCGACCTTCGGGGGTGGTTCTTCGCGGGTTATTGGTGGGTTTGGGCCGGGGGTTCTCTTAGCCCACGGTCGAGTCCCACACTCCCCAGGACCACCTTCCCTGGAGGTGCGTAGCCGCATTTTCACACCACCAATTTAAAAAAAAAGAAATAAAAACCTGGCGAGTACGCTACTCCCAAGCTAATGTGGCCGGCTATTGAATTCAATTGCTTGAATACATAAAGATTACCAGAAAGAGGTAGCACATCTAAATTTTTCATCTGCTTCCCTTTTTCAGTAAGGTTTCCTGCAACGAGTTTTTCGGGGGACAAAGGGAAAGCAAATTCAATGACTTCAAAAATTAAATAACCTATTTACAAACAATAAATGATCTTTTTTTGCAAATTGATCTGCTTCGAGAGTATTTTATTTTGCTTGAAAAAAAACTCCGGAGTATTAATTTAAATTCACGAACAAGATACAGAAGAATTTTCACCGAATCAGGCGTGATGTGGTGGAAGAGATTCATACTGAGAATAAAAACAGACCTTTTCCACAGAAAAATAAAACTTTAATGTAGAACGTACGTTTCAGTGAGCTCAGTGAGGTGAAACGTACGTTGTACATTTAAGTTTTATTTTTCTATGGAAAAGTGCTGTTTTTATTCTCAGTAGGACACCGAAGACTGAATGAACATAAAGGGATTTAATATTATTTGTATAGCATTATTTTCTTATTTATTGATGAGTCCACAGTTGCATGCTATGAATTAACGATTTTATTGCAAGTGATATCTTAGAAATCTCAAAATTCAAAGGCGACCATATTTTATTAACTTTATATACGATGTCTGAAAAATTATGACTAGCCCTTTCTTATATTTGCATTGACATCTCATTTATAGAACCCGAGAGAAATATTTACTTATTTTTAAATTACTTTATTTTAATGGTTTGCTAATTAAATATTTTATTATTTCACATAAAAGTATTTCTAATTGCAATCTGTAGTATTTCGTTACGTTAAGTGACTAAAAATGTTTGGCATCCCGTTTCCCCCAATTTCTACTCATTTTTCTTAACCTTTTTACGCAAAGTAATTTATTTTAGTTTAAATTATTGTGGTGCGTCGTCCTAATTCTTTGTCCATTCATTTCTAGGTATTGCAGTTTTTTCCACTGATACATATGCCCTCACGCTTGGTTAGCATTTGTTTTTTGCAATTCTTTATCACATTTTACTAGCTTTTCCATTTTCAGCATTTAGTTCGTGATTAATCGCTATATTTCTGCATATATGTGGATATTCTAGACGCATAGTTACCGATACCATTTGAAAGACAATATACACTTCCTATACAGGTATAACTCTCACGCGAGAAAAGCATCGATACATTTATTCATTTGGAACTAACTCTTCGAGGGACATACACTAAAGTTAGTGCTTGTATTTGCGATTTAAAGTGCAATCATATATATTCGTTGGAAGGTTAGTTTGTAGCAGGATGTACCTCTGTCAAAATGCCCTCCGTTGTATATTAGTTGTATTTCCATGTCATGATAACTTAATTCCCTTCATAGAATCGCCCGTGTCAATAAAATACACTATAATTAGCAAGTAATTATAAGAATAATAGGATATTCATTACGTTAGGCCGAGAACTTCAAGATCGTTAACTGTGGTATATTTCGCCTTCGTTGCTTCGCCGAGACTACCTTCCAAAAGCAGTAAAATTTCGAATCTTGTCTGGGCACGCTCGAAAGATTCGATGAGGTTCTTTCCCTCTTGCTTCCCCAAGTTCACGTTTAAATGAATGCAGTTAAATTTCCATAAGGCTTTAAAAAAGGTTTGAAAGCGAACAAACTACATGCCAGCGCTTTAACAACATTAAGAATGTAAACTTTCCGGCAAAATACCCCTGTGTTCTCATCTTTAATACCCTTGAATGTCCTTAACAATTCAGCGAAATAAAACTCCAGGTGAGGACTCCATTTTGGCAGAGATGTGGAAGAATGCCGATGAGGTCTCAATTCAGACTTTGGCAACAATCCTTGGGAGACTGTGAAAACAAAGGTGACCCGGCGACCTGGAAATAACCCCTCATACACTCCCTTTAGAAGAAAGATTCCGAAAAATAGGTAAACATTTACAGAGGAATTGCCTGCTACAGACTGGTGCCCGTGACATATCAGATTCAGCAGAAAGCCCTCTTGAGCTGACACTCAGATTGATCTACAACTTGAAGAATGCCAAGTAGGTTGGCTGTCATTTGCTGGCTGTCACAATATGGCTGTCATTTGCTGAGCAGATCCCTAATTTAGAGATATTAACCGAGCTAGCCAATCTAAGAGGAAAGGAAAATCTAATTACCTTCATACATTTCGGGAAAGCCTGAGACATATCTATAGATAAACATCTATAGAGCCTTGATAAACATCCTGGATAAATTCGGTTTTGACAATAGGACTGGTAACATAATCTCAGATACTTCAACTGATACCAAGTCAAAGGTTAAGTTTCTTGGCGAGATCTCGGAACCCTTAGACATCAAATATTGGTCAGACAAGAGGTGGGCTATCGCCTTTAACTCCACTTTAGTAAAGGCCATCAAAGAATGGAGATAGTGAGGTCAAAGGCGGTTTCAGGTTAAGGGTCCAAAAAAAGATTGAACATAGATTGCTTAGCGTTCGCAGAATGGTATCTTTATTTGAAGTACATTTAGTAGTAGTAAGAACAGTAGTTTACAAACATTCTGAAAAATTAGGACTCAAGGTTTTAATTGAAAATAAATAATATGGGGACAATATTAAGGGTGACCCAATCAAGATAAGAAAAACTCAAGGTAATATTCAGTGTGAAAACCTGTAAGTACCTACGAAAATGGCTGCATATGTGGTGCAGCAAAAAACGTGGCCTGTCTGAAAGACTAGTCAAAATGAAATCAACATACATGAGAACACTCGTGACATACAACAAGAGAGCATTGCCATTTGCTGCCAAGATAAGAGCATTGCCAGAACGTCGTAAGACCAGAAGTTCTGTACTTATCATAGACGCTGGGCTTAAGAAACAAAACTGCGAAGCAGGAACTGCAGAAACTAGAACAAAGGATAAGGGGAAAGTTCATAGGACGCATAAAAATGGAAAGAGTATGGAAGCTCAGACAGTACGGTAACGTTCACAACAGGGCTGGCAGATAAGCAGACGTCATAAGGAAAAGATTTCTTCTTCGGAATTAGGAAAAGGAATTAAGCAGGAGAAACGCCAAATGCAACATCAAAAATATTTAGTTAACGTTATCGTGAGGGAGAGGACGAGTCTTTAACCAATGTCGTATGCATTTGAATGGGAAAACGTCAGTTCCTTTTTTCATAATCCCATTCATAAGCATAATTCTTCAACTACTACCTTTCCCACTTAAACTACTTCGCACTACTACTAATTCTCAACTAATTGTAAAAATGGCTTCATTTTTTTAAGCACTTTTTCTTGGTCTTTACGCAGCAGTCTTACACTTCTCCTCTCTATTATGGATGCATTTTACCATGTTTAAATTACAACCTCTCAGATTAACCAAAAATTGATAAGATTCGTCAAACTGAATTAAACCGAGAGTTCTTAGCTTCAGGTTCAATGCTGAAGAATGAAGTGCCACCCACATTTATAGGAAGTTAATTTTGAATGAAACATAATCATTGTTTTTTGTCACTGTCACGATTTTGGAAGTGGTGAACTTTGGGTAAGGACGCAAAGAAAAGATTAGTGAGAGTCTTATTATGGTGCGTTGTACCGTCAAGTTCGGAATCCTGATTACTGCAGGGGAAGAATGATCGTATACAAGAGGGCTTTGATAATTGTGTGGGGATAAGAATGGAGAAGGTAAAAAGTGGACAGAAAGGAAGATGAACGAAGAAGTTTTGGGAATTTAAGGGAAGTATAAACAGCTGTCGGGAGAAATACTGAGGAGAATGTTTAAAGGTAGTGTTGGGAAAGCGAGGCAGAGATAGGAGAAGGATAGGCATGTTGGAAAGGAATACAGAAATGCAGAAAGTATGCAGAATTTAGAGCAGAGTATTACTCTGACTAATGTTTTCCGGAGACTGTGATTTCTCGGAAGACTTCGATTAACTCTTGATAGTGAGTAGTGTTTCCCCACAGGAATATTCCTTATAGCCGTAGAGCGAAGAATGAACGAATACAATCGAAAGCCTACTTTTTCTGTTCCCTCCTATCCTTTTCGTTGCCGAGGTATCATTTTCGAGGTGAATTGAAAGAAAAAAATAGACGACTGGGTCCAAAAATATAGAATGGAACGTTACTGCAAGTGCATCATTAAACTAGTGTTCTTTCAGGAAAATATTAGGTCCACTGACCAACATTTGGTCGCACTTATTCGTCCCGCCATTGAAAAGTAATAGCAACATATAGGGCAATCTAACCCGAAAAAAGGCAGTTATGTGCCAAAGAAAACGAGTCTTATCGCGGTATGGCACAATATCCAAAGAAAGATATACCTGATAATTGGGAGATAAGCTTCTCCCATCGAAGAGTGGTCGTATCTCGTGATCGACTGCGCCAACTCCCTTACCATCGCGACATCTCGCGCGAGGTATATCGGTAGTGACTCATTCGATTGGCGATGGCGGAGGACAAACTGCATCCGGAGAAAGCTAAATCAAAATAAGAACGTCTTTATTTCATGAAGCGTGAAGTGGTGTGAAGTGGCATGAAGACCCCACGTTAAGTAAACTAGAATGTAATTTTTGGTCCGTTTACGATTTTAGCTTTAAAGGACTGTCCGTAGCTTTTCAATTCAAAATACCCTATGCATTACAATTATCTTATGATACTCTTACGACTCGCCGCAGGAGATAAATTATATATCTCAAAGTACACGCCGACCGGGTTAGCCTGGTGGGTAGCGTGCTCTCCGGCTATCCCAAAGGTCGCGGGTTCGAATCCCGCCCAGGGCATGGTTGTTGTGTTTGTCCAGATGGGTTTTTTCTATGACTGGA
>WURS02000011.1:4405415-4418084 GCA_011762765.2 Rhinocypha anisoptera | reverse complement strand
TCCACCTAGTCGGGATTCGAACCCGCGACCTCCGGGTTGGCAGACGAGGACGTTACCCCGCCGCCACCGAGGCCGGCTTTTAGAATTTATTCAAGTTTTATATTTTGTTTTCCATAGTCAAGCCTACTACTCAGGCCAAATTTAAATTGTGGATGACCTCTTTCCACCCTCACTAAGGTGCTAACACATGGCTCTGAACCCAATGAACTCCAGATATACTCATTAGAGTGTGTTTATTTTTTATACATTTCAAGTTAATTTTAGTCTGATAGCATCACCATCTATGCTTGAGGCAGAGAACTAGGCAGACTCCCTCATAAATTGAATGAATCTATTTGGGAGGTTTACAAATTGTTGATTGTTTTGTTGTGTAGAAAATCACTTGTTATTTTGCCATTGCAAGAGAATTTGTGGCCATGTGTATATATCCTATGTCTCCAAAATATTTTTCGGTGCAAAATGTATTTCATGTTGTTTATTATGACTAAAAGTTTTGGTGATAACCAAAAAGCATAGCTATTAAAATGAAATCAACTTGTGAAAAAAAATCACATAAGATATTTTGACTTTACTATGAATCTTAGTGTCTTTGAATGGCTTGTAGCTAAATAGTAGAATTTGTGAAAATTCATTAATGTATCAGGATTGAATAGGGTCATAACAGAATGTTTTATGTTTGTTTATGTTGTACTTACCCATTACCTCTCTTAATGTATGTACTCATCACATCAGTTCCTCAATTTTTCCATGCCAGTGGTTTATTTTAATTTATTTTTATTTCTCTTATTTAAGAGGAAAATTTTTCAATATTAATTTTAGAGCACATTCTAATTCCCATCAATATCATGGCTTTAGCTCACCCAATGACTTTCCATTGTTTAGATGTTTAAATGGTTACTATTTGAATAAACTGAATTTTATTTAATATGGAGATAGCCCTACAAAGTGAAAATTTAGGCAGAACCTGCTCCATAATATCCAAATGAGAAAGACCCATTTTCTCAAGCTCTAACTAGTGTTTCCTATCAAATGGGTAATGACCATCAATAATAGTATAATAGTAAAATATCCAAGGATTTGTTACATTTTCCACAAAATTTTATTTTAATGCATTTTTATTTCTTCCTTTGAAACATTCTTTTTTACAAGAGATCTGTTTTTTGATTTCTAAAATTAAGTAATTGGTAATTAAGTTGCCAGCCATTCTATTCGCAATTACTCCAACATCTATAGATTTATATGGAATCAGGGTAAATGTATGCACGTTGGCAGTTACAGTTACAGAACAATATAAAAATCAATAGAACCTGATGACTTTGCTTGTGCATTTATTCATTGAATGCTTTTACTTCTCTAACAATCAGTGAGTGCTTTTTAAAATTTGATTCATACCTTGTTGTCAATGGTCAATGGCTTTATTAACTCAGCTATTGCACCTACATTTAGATGACTGCAGATGAAAATAATAAATGAAACGTGAATTTCATAGGAAATAATTAAAAATAAGCATTTTAGGAAAATTTCTGAAGTTCCATACTGCAATGAAATTATGCATGTGAGCCTGTGATGTACCTTGAGTTATCAGTGCTTATATTCAGTGAATGATGATTATGAGGTGTACCCTGCTGTGTAATGTCTGGCTTGCTTTATGAGAATTTAATATTTCTTTTTTTAATGTGTTCATAATATGGATTATGGCATTTCCTTAAGCTCTCAGTTTTCTGAAATAAACATGGGTTATTTTCAATTTTAATTCATTCAAGTTTTAGAAAAAAGATGGAAAGTCTGTTTCCAAACACTCACTCTTTGTATATACATATCACTTTATTTCCTCAGGCACTTTCAAGTGATCTCTTATATGTTGCTTCCATTTTTGTGGTAATATATCATTTTTTACAAGCCCAGTTTCATATTAAATGCTGTCAGTTTTGGCTAATTTTGTTACTCATAGTAATGAGACCAAATTTAAATGTTGAACATCTAATTTGAAATCATTCATGTGTACAGCCTGAGATTAAATATGTAGGGATATCTGAGAATATGTATTTTTTAAAATTTTCTTCTCTTCCTTATGATTCACCAATAATGTGTTTATACATAGGTACTCAAACATGAGCTACATTGTGGACCAGATGTTTCCCCCATTGCCTGAGGACAACTCATCATCTGAGGACTTCACCAATTTTATGTATTGGAGAGATCCAATCCCAGAGATTGTTACCCCACTGCCTAACCTCAAAGCACCTATAATGGAGGTGACATCTAAGACTGCTTTAGTTAAGGAGGAGAAGATATCTGTCCAGTGATCATCAAGTGGATTACAGTAGTTGCTTGTATCATCTACATACAGTTCATGCCAGTAAATTGCCAATTGATTGATCTCCTGCATGGGAGATGATTGAGGGGAGCAGCTGCATTTGCAAGTCTAGTAGTAGTTTTTCAGTACACAGGCTCTTTATCCTTTGAACGTTTGTGTGTTTGCTTTGGCTGTATTATTTTGTGGAGAGACTTAATGTTGAATTTGTAAGAAGCATACTGACTTTTGTCATGTGTGTGCACTTTACATAAGGGGATACCTTATTATGTTATTAAGTAAACTTTTCATATTATATTGTTAATAACAAATTTCTAGAAGTTGAAGTAATTGAAGTTGTTGATCTCACTTAAAAATGTTACCATTCATCACATCAGGCAGGCAACATTCGTGGTAAAATTGCTGCTTCAATGTCAGTCAGTAACAAAGGTGAACTTGATGTTGATGACTTCAGCCTCTCTTTTGAAAGCTGTATCATTAGGTTTACAGTTTTTTACCTGGATAAACCAATGAGCCACTTTACAAATGTTCATTAACTGCATAGACTAAACTTTTCCACATAACGCATTTAGATGCACTCAGTGTTCTGTATATTAGAAGATATTTATGAGCCTCAAAACTTAGTTCTGTGATATTTAGGATATATACCTGTGTGGATGAATTTATGATTGCTCATGTATACATATATGTATATTGCCATTGCTTGTTCTACTCCAGTGTAATCCAGGCCTTTTTGTAAAGCCTTGTGGATTAATGAGTCATTTATCATTATTTCCTCTCTTGTCACCATACCCATAGATTTGTTAAACATTATGAGGCTGATGGTTGCCTGTCAGGAGATAAGAGCATTATCATACACTATGGCTTGTGATGATTTTTGTTGTTGGTAGGCATAAGGATATATACTTGAAACAGTGTATTGGTGCTCCATTGTAAGCTGAAAGTATTCCTTATGTCACTTGGTTTTATTAACTGAGTCAGAAACTCCTAAGCATTTCTTTTGAATGCTAATGTTTTTTTCTTGAAATGAGGTATATTTATTTGTTGAGGAAGATTATTCATGGTAGAATTTTTATGATTTATTCATCTTGAAGGATTTGTCTGGAGAAAATTTAATTTCCAAAATTGATTTTGGTTTTTTGTTATTTTTATTGGTAAGATGTATTAATGAAACTGAAATTTAGGTTTCTTATCTTAGCAGTTTATTTTATGATTTGAAAATGACAATATTAATGATGGAATTGGTCCTGTGCCATGCTTTTAGGATCTATTTCTTGTATTAAAGGAGTAGATTTTATTTAAGTTGATTTACGTTTTCCCTCCCTAAGGTCCTTTATCAGGCCCTACACTATCTGCTTTGTCAGTGAAATTGCTATCGGAGGTTAAATGAACCATTAATAGTGGATTACTTGTATCAGTTTTAAACTAATCCTACCTAAAACATTCCTTCATGAGGTACATTAAATGAGTTTTGTAACCCTGTCTTTGGATACTTTCTAAATAAGTGAATAAAATTAGTAACTATGCTCCTTAGGATACTGTGGCAAAATTTGAGTCATTGAAATGAAGAACTGGTTTCTTTTTGGTATTATATGATTTCCTATGAAACTGTGATTTATGTAGCATAGTGTAATAAAAATAATTTATGACATTAAATATTTGACTTTATCAATTAATGTTGAAGTATCATACTAATATGAATCAATCTATGACTTATTATACACTGAAAATATTTTGGGCTGAGTAAAAGAAACACACCTTGTTGAACTAATTACAGTAGTAGCTAATCTTGGAGTTTTACAAAAAATGACCCTAAATATGGAAATTTTAATAAATGAGTCGCCATAATGAAATTACAAGTCAGGAGAGGCAACATTCATTATTTAACACCACATTTTGTGTTGCTGTGCTACATTTGGCACACTAATAAGGCTATGTTCCTACCAGTTTTACTAAAAACAAACATGAGAACATGAAACTATCCTTAAAATTGGTGAAGGGAAAGTTAAACAATATCTTCTTTTAGTTACCTGGCATGAATTATGAAGTAAGATATGAGGTGTAACCGGAGGGTAAAAATGAGAATTGCTAAGGCCAATATTCAGTATTGAAAAGAATAGTATACTGTACAGTCATGGTGAAATATTTTGTGTGGAATGTGGTCTTTGTGGAAAAGAGACATGGCTGGCTAGGAGGGAAGAAGACTGGAATCATTTATTATGCATATGGAGAAGGATGGAAGAGATTAGCTACTTAGAAAAAGTGTGTAACAAATAATTCCACACAAAGTGTAGGGGAAAAGAAAGCACTGATGAAAACTAAAGGATCGAAAGAATGCAGCTAACGGCATTGATTGAGAAGGGAAGGCTTTTTAATGGAAGCTTTGTAAGGAATTGTTAAAGGAACAAAATGAAGAGGATGTAAGCAGTGCCAGAAGGTTAGCAAAAGGAAGTCATGGTGAAATGATTAGCACAAAACAGCAGTATTGAGGACTGCCATGTAAGGCCTGCTCGAGGGCAGGGCACTATATAAAAAATATAGGCATAAAAATCACACTACTAACCATCGAATAACATGTGTTTAAGTAATATAGGATTTATAGACTAAGCTGTGTTTTTAGAGAGGAGAAATTAATTAGTTTTTGGTTTAAATGTTCAGTATTTCTCTATTCATTCGCAAAATAGAGACGCCAGCGATTGGAGCCCTAAAAACAAAGCTCCGTATGTCTCTAAGTGTTATCTGATCAATTAAAATGTTTAGTTGGATTTTGAGAGGTCAGTTTAGCGATCGAGTTTAGTTTTAGGAAATAAAAGTTTTTGCGAGCTGTTTAAAGGCGATTTTAAAAAAATCTGTGATTCACAAAGGAGATTTGCTTTGTGTCATAGCATATTAGCGATTTTATTTAAGACATTATATGAAAGCCAGATGTGAGAAATTGGCGGAATGTATGCTGCTACAATGCTTCCCTTCGTACACGAATGTGGAAAATAAAATTACTTGAAAATTAACTTCACGCACGCCATAGCGTGCGTGTGCCCTCATCTGAGTCTCAATTTTGTTAGTCTCTTGTTCACGCGGGATCTTGTTTTATCATTTTCACACTATGGAGTACTGTAATGAGCAAGTAGCGTGATTAATATTGGTCATTTATGGTATCAAAGGAATGGCGAGACTGGTAACGTTATCGAGATTTTGTGATATGGATCACCAACACTGCATATGAAAAATACCCTTAGAACACAAACGGTTACCGGTATGGCATATGTCGAACAGCAATCAAGGTATTTTACTAGACTACCTCTCAAATCTCTCTCTCTTTGTAAGTTGTTTTCGGTTTTGTCTTCTTTTGTGTCATATACTTTCCTCACAGTGAAATTCGAGAAGGTTTTGTGTCTTGTTACTGTAGTTTAATGATTTGATGACCTCTTGCTTAAATGACTACGCTACAGAAAGTACTCAAATTCTGTGCCAGTGAAAGAGATAACCAATATTATTTTGACCAATGATTCGTACTGGAAACCTACCTCTCCATTAAGTACTGATGCCCATTCTATTTGGAAGCATATATCAATGTGGAATCAGGATTGCGATGGATTAACGTTAGAAGTCTTATTATGCGAGTGAACGCCAATGCCTATGCCTGGCTCCTGAACCTAGGCCCATAGTTTCAAATGTGGTTCAGGCTAAGGAAGGTTCAGACAAGTCACACCAATTACTTATATGCTAAGAATGGCGGAATTTGAATTTTACTATTCATTACTTGTCTTATGATTTGGTCGATCGATTATATATGTTTACTACTTAAGGAGAGTAATACATTCGATTTCTTATGGTAAAGTGAGTACTTTGTTACTTATGTAACTAAATAATTAGCTTTACATTCTGTTCAAGAAATAACACATAATGCATAGGTACTAGCTTTTTTAATTATCCATAACTGATGCTCTCCCCTAAATAAAATTAACTAGCGCGAAACAAGTTAGATTAGTTTTCCTTGGAGAATTTGACTTTGGTCAGGCTGTATACTTAAACAAGACCGATTTGTCTTTTCCCGTACTGTTTGTTTGATTGTAAAAGGAATATATATTGTTTTTTTTATTTTTGCACTAATGTGCATTCAAACGCTTTCCCGATCCCAAAAGAACGAAGGCAAAACAACCAACCTTAAGAGACAGACAAGAAACGGAGATTTATCAAGAAACGAGAAACTTGTCTGAGATTACTTCTGCAATGGCAACAACAATGTTTTATGATGTTTTATCTAGTATTTTTACTTACAAGTGTAGCAAATCGAATAAAACGGTTGCAACGTATGTGCAAAGGTCATATTTGATCTTAAAGAGATTTTCTTGACGAAACTTTTTTCCGTATTTACAGAATGCGGGAAAATCGAATATTTATCAAGTAGTGTCGTTAAACAACAATATTTAGAATGTTTAGAATACTACGTTGACATCAGAATAACCAGGATTACTATGCAAAACTTTTGTAAACATTGACCATAGTTTGAAAATTTGACAACAATGAATAGAGAATATCTACGTAGGAGTTTTATTTACAGACATAGGAAAATGCTGTTCGTGTACAAATTTATACATTAAACTCATTCAATCTTTAAAATATTTTTTAATTGTAGGCAGCCATTGACTACGTAACAATCTACCGGTGACTACTTTTTCTCAACTCCGTGTGGAAAAGTGCCGCAATGACTTCCAGTGCTAAAAAAGGTAGAACTACTTCAGAAAAAAGAGAGGAAAACGTTAAATTCGACCCTTTTTCTGTTTGCGTACAAGAAGTGTTAACCGCTATTCACCTATTGTCTTGCCAAGAAGAAAAAGTCATTATGGGTGCTCTCGTGTCGCTGGATCACTATGCTGCCAAATGTATGTATTAAATTCCCTAATGTGTTTTCTTATGCTAAATCCATTAAATAATTTTTTCATTCGTTTTTGACGGATTTTTTATTGCAAAAATAAATGCCGAACGGAGTCAAACCGTTGAGAACAATTTTTAACTATTCCTTCCTTTATCAACTAGGTATGTATAGTTTTTTATTGTTAGGAACAATATTTTTGTTCATAGGGTTCGTCGACAGCGGTGGTCATTTAGCACTTCCTCAAATTGAAGAAAAACTTAATTGGACGAAGCCCAAGGCTAAGCCGATCAGGTTAGCCTGGGGATAGCGCGCTCGCCGGCTAACCCAAAGGTCACGGGTTCGAGCCCCGCCTAGGGCACGGGTGTTGTATTTGTTGGAAAGAGTTTTTTCTATTATTATAAGAGGTGCCAAATGACCTTAGCCGTCGAAACACCCTATAAACAAAAATACTACTACCCAAGGCGGGACTCGAACCCATACCCACATCCAATTCCCACACCTCGACAGTCTCCTTTACTCACACACGCTTTTCCCTGAAGACTAGGTTTCTATCATAAATTTTTTTCAAATTTTCTTTTTTTCATCACTACTCACTATTCCTTCCTCATCTTCATAAATGATTGTAGGGGTATCTAAGGGTAGCTTTCATTGGCCTTACTAGTTCCGTGGAAATTATTTGTCCTATAATCTATTTAAATGATTGAAGACCATTTAACTTAATAAATGATTCAGCTGTACAACGTGCTGTTAAAAATTTCCAATAATTTCCTCTTAAGAGTGTGAAAACCTACCTCAAATCCTAATTTCCACCGTCAACTTTGTAGTAGTCACCTCCGGCTTTCTATATAAGTATTCCAACGATTTTGGAAGTCCTCTGGCTGTTCAAGATCTGTTGCGATTCCGTCTGGATATTTTTAATGGCGGTCAAATGCCATTATTTCAACAAAAGTTTCATTTTAGGGAAGCGTTAGAAATGGTTTTCAACGTCGTGCGAAGAATTTTTAAGTTTCATTAACCAAATGAGCTAATAGTGACCGGGATTAGCGAAATCGAGCGACATCGGACAGAATATAAATGAATTATTGCTCTGAGGTATTTTGCTCATGTTCTCCTGGAAAATGCCTAGGCCTGAGACACTCAGAAACCAGTTTCTCAACGTCACATTTTAACTCAGCGGTCCTTGTAAGGTGGCATACATGGGTTAGAGTGAAAATAGAAATGTCCCCAAGAACTTCTTGGAGGGAGCTTACTCTCCTTTGAAGGAAGACTTTATTCCCGTCCCTCCTAGCCCCTTACAGTGTGGAGTTCCTCTTGGAGAACGGTCTGCATCCGGAGAGACTACTCCTGATGGCTTTCAAGGAAGACACGCTGCCGGCGTCCTCCCAAGCTCGCGTCTTCGCTGCGAAACTCTTGGCGAGGTTCGTCAAGATCCCGAGGGTGAGGGGCTCGTTGGTCGACGAAGGGACGGAGCTCTGCCTCAGGTGTCTCGAGAGGAACGAATCCGAGGTCATGAACGAGTACTCGTCCCTCGTTCTGGCTGAACTCACCACTGGCTCGTCGGTGTCATACGCCGCCGCCCTTCTACTCTCTCCCTTCGCGAGACAGCTGAATCCACTGAAGGTGATTTGAGTAGAGGTGCAGTGATTTATGCAGGTTATTGATTTTTCATCTCCCACGCCACTCCTCGGGAATTCAACTGTTTACAGAGGAAACTATCTTAGGCGTTACTTTGTGGAGTTTCTCTATTGAGGAGAAAAATAAATGAGATAAACCATGTAAATTTTAAAGAAGTGCTTTATTTACCGGGACAAATTATATCATATCCCGGCTCCTTTCTGAGGAATATAATATGCCTCTTTTAATTTATCCCCAGGGTATATACTACCTAAATAAGAAAATCCCTTGCTACGCCGAATTTATTTACAGGTCATTTTACAAAAATATAATAGGCGGAGTGATTGTTATATGAACTAGTGACTGTGATGCGATTTGCACGAATAAAAACTAAGCCTAAGACCAATAAACACTAATGAGTATTGAGAAGATCCAAACATCCAGTATACTTCTCAGCAGCGAGGGTATTTGGTTTTAGAATTTTTCTTTAAATGAAATCCCACCTATTACACCAACTTTGAATCATTACTTCTATTTTTCCCTTCGAAGAAGAGTCCACCATCCAGAAGACGATAATGTTTGTCCTAATGAGAAAGTTTTTATCTACATTAATAAAATTAAACTTTGAATATTTGGATGTTTAAACTTTAATACGTCCGTCGGTTAATATATTCAGTGAAATTTGGCAAAAACAACAAACAGATCCCAAAGTGCCTTATTCCAGTTTCCTTATTCTAAGGTAATACTAATCGTCAAGGTTGTACTTAAATGAGAATCACTTGATATTTACTTTTAGAGTACTACAGTATTTTAGAATTTATGAGATAATTTTGAGAATTATTTTTGCGTTAATGAGAGATAAAAATGTTATGTCGAAAAAGTTTAAGAAAATCCGCCTCACTACTTTTGAGTAAGATAATCAATGGATTCGCATTAAAGAACCTGTTTAATGAGGCAACAAGAGGGTAAATTACTATCGACTCATTTGTGTGACTATTTCTTTGAAAATACTTTTTTTCTTATCAAGAAACTTCCAGTAATGTTTCTATTAGCGTTACTTTTCTGAACTGAAGTTACCATTGGTTTACTTTTCTGAAACATACGATAGACTGTAGTGTTGCAGAATATGCTTCAGTTAATAATTCACCACGCGGTCATAGCACGGGACTGAAATTGTAATCGATTAATCGTTGTCGCTTTCGGAGTGTATTTTGATTTGACGGTATGATGTTTTCCTCCATCATAGGTTTTATTCGCTCGTCTGCACTCCTCCAAGGACCCGGACGTCCTGTTCAATTGCCTCCGCAACATTTGGCAGCTGTTGATTGCGGCGTCGGCAGTGTCCGATAGCCGTCAGTACACTGACGTCATCGATGATGAGGGCATCATGTCAGTGATACCACCGCTCTTCAAAACTAATTATCCGGCCATTCAGGTGAGGGATATCCAAAACTGATTGAATATGTTTTGCGAAACAATTGAATATTGCCAATGAATTCTCTCCGAAGCTGCCCATAGTGTCATTCACGTACCAGTCAAAGCCAGGTTTTTGATGGACGATATCAATCACTAATATGAACTATCGGAATTTTCATGGTACCGGATACTTAAAAACCCATTTTCGTTTAATATCAAATTAATAATACTCTGATTTAAGTTCTGCAACTTTATGCCACAAAACTTGCCTATCCTTTTCCTTCCAGCCTCCTTTTCGCTTTCCGTAGGTTCTACATTCTGATAAGAGTACTTTATTCAAAATTCAATCACCTCTCACTATTTTTCTCATCATGTCTTTTTGTACTCAGCCCAAAACTTTCTATTTCCACGTGACCTGCCCAGCTTCTCTCCATTTGTCTTGCTACATTTATACTCTCTATCCTTCTTCATTTTCACATCTCAATGGACTCCAATCTTCGATTATCTTCCTTCCTCAAAGACCAAACGTATAAATAAGGCCACATAATGCACCACTTCATACTAGAATTTTTCACTAATATTTTCTTTAGGTACTGCCTATAAATTTTCCCGTATACTACAGTGTAATCGAATGGTCAGATGATCTTTGTCTTAATAGTATTGATATGTAAAAGGACCAATTACCCTTTCTTGGAAAACACCTGAGGTTACTGCAAAACTGTCATTGCGAAATACGTTAATTATCCTCCGTTGTTCACAGCTGCTGAAGCTCTCATCAGCACGTGACATTTTCCTCTATGCAGTTTAATTCAAGCTTCGCAAGTAACTTGAAAACTTTGTTGAAATCCAGAAAAACTGCGTCCAATTGAACATTATTTATTCCCACTGCAATATTGTGAATGAACAACACTTATTGGGTCTCACACGATCTTCCCTTAAAAAAACTCTTGTTGATTTTTAATAAATATATCTTTACTATCTAAATAACCCATAATCGGACTAATAAAAATATTTTCGGGTACCCCACACGATAAATATATGATATATATATTTTCCTGAAATTCCTCGGTTCCTCCTTGTCGCCGGTTTTAAATTTCGAGGTCATATTCGCTGTTTTCCAAATTTTAAGCACCCAAGGGTCAAAGAGCTTTTTAAAGAATATTTATTACGTCGAGGAACGGTGACATTTCTGTAGCCATTAGCTTATACTCTCGAGCGGATATTTACTTTGGGCATGTCGCATTAGCCGAACAAAGAGTCGGGTCTGCCCACCTGGCAGGTCCCTGCCAATCTATTGGATCTGCTGTTATCTCTACTGGTACCAGTATTCTATCACTCGCCTGATCGATTATCTCCAACCTGTTTAAGCAGGTTAGAGACATCATTTCTAACAATAACCATTTCATGCAATCAAATTCTCCAATTAGGTTTAACGGTATTTATATAGGAGTGGAGCAGATTTGGCGTGGAGTAGTCATAGATCAACAAGTGATTAGGAATTCCTAATTACTTGTTGATCTATGACTACTCCACGCCTGATCTCCTCCACACCTATATAAATTCCATTAAACCTAATTGGAGAATTTGAATGTATGAAATGGTTAATGTTAGAAATGATGCACACATTCCAACGTGGCCAACGTTATACCCTAAGTAGGTCTAGGTGGCAGAGAGAAGACAGGAATTTAGGGGAGTAGTATAAGTTACAGGATACATACATGATAATGAATCAGAAACATAGACAGGACGATCCAATACTAACTAAACCAGTTTTTACGATAATTTACCTACGTTTTCTTGGAAAATGACCTCTTTTTCATCAAATCTCAGATGCCTAGATTGCTTATTAAAAATATTATGGAGCAAAAACTGCAACTCTGAATTTTTCGCATTCGGAATCAATTAATTGCTGCAATTTTGTTCGTGGTTTCCCAGTGTGGAATTATCACATAGCAATGGTTTGAGGGGGATTATTTTATTTTGTCCCTATATTTTACAGTCAGGGAAGACGGAAGGCAATTTATATTAAATAAATCACGCTATAATGTTTGCTACATATAAATCATTTAATAGCTGCAGGTATAGAATGAAAGCCTTTTTCTAGCAGGAACCGAACGTGAAGATACCATATATCGGTCAGCAAACGTTTCTTTAAATGCCACATTCTTGGTAAAAATCCGTTCTTCTCCTGGAAGTTCCCCCTCACCCTTAAAGAAATTTATAATCAATTTGTCAATTCCATAATTTTATTTTTACTTTTTACGACCCAGGTTTCAACGTCAAAGCATCATTGTCAGGTGAGGAGCAATGCAAATTCCCCATTGTTCCTCCCCTGACGCTTTGACGTCCAAATGAATTGACGAATTGTTTATAAGTTTTTTTAATGCTGAGTAAATTACATAAAATCACACCTGAAAGGATAGTTTACCTCACCCCCTAGCCACCCTCC
>WURS02000011.1:4382956-4395492 GCA_011762765.2 Rhinocypha anisoptera | reverse complement strand
CTATACAATGGGGAGTCCACACTTGTGGATATAACTACACGTGCACACGTGAAGCATAGAACACAAATAAAAGAAGATTCATCTTCTTCTTTTCCCTAAGAAAAAGGTGTGACATTTTTCGAGATATTTCGGGGTACCGCACTCCTTCGTCTGTCTTGTCCTTCTTCGTCTATCTTGATATTTCCAAGACAGACGAAGGTGTAAGGTACTCCGAAATATATAAAACAATGCTAGAAATTATTTTAAATTTTACTTCTTTATGTGTGTGTGTGCATGAGAGTGTGTGTTCGACTTTACTCTGCTCGTCTGAGTTTTCCATATATATATATATATATATACCATCTTCTAATATCTTCGACTACCTGAAGTAGATTGATATTCTTCGTTATATGCTCATACGTCATCAACATGCCACAACAAATTCGCGGTTGGTGTTTCTTTTTACGAATTGCATTGGGGACGACAAAACTTCCCCCGAAACATGGTGCCCTGACGCACGCGTGTCGAACATATTTATTGGTTATCGATATATCGACCGGGTTGACAAGATGGGAGAGTTTGAAGGAATGTAACAAATGGACCCGTCGACGGCGTGTACGCATCGTCGGATTCCGCTGCTCAGAGCTTGTCGCGTCATGTGTAATATGACTGGAATTTCCCCGAATCGGTCATTTCCATTCCATCAGCCCTCGACGATTCAAAGGATTGATGGCATCCATTCAAACGTGGCGTGTGTGTGGGTAATTCGCCTTCATACAACTTCATGAGGTTTATATTTCATCTTTGTAATGGTTCGAATGGAATGCTTTATGCCAGCCGTGGCTCATACTTTTACTCTGTCTTTCAAATGGTTTGCCTAATCCTAACGCTATCTGCAACTTTTCCAGGTCTGGATTCTCTTTTACATGCGACTTTCGTTTACGGCAACGGTGTGAAAGTAATCGAGTCAAAAAATAAAGCTACTGCTAAATTGAAAACTTTTTTCCTCCTAAGATTTTCAAATTATTATAGGGTCGCCTTGTTGTTGCACGGGTTATGGAACATATTTTTACGGCCGCATGCCCTTGCTGACGCCAACCATTCTGGAAAAATTAAAGAAACCATGTCGCCCAGGAACCCCAGATGGAATCCGAACTCCTGACTTTTGGATTAGCTTGTTAGCTTGCTACCCACTCGGCTAACCCGGCTGGCGATTGAAAACATGGGCCGAAATAAATATCTATTCTTCCATATGTTGTCGTAAAATTGGATACATTTTTTACTGTCGAAAATCGCTTTAATTTTCCGAATGAGACAGCTGAACTTTAGCTGTCGTTGTCTTATCCAGTTTTCGATTCGCTTCACTGGATTGCGTTCGATGCCAGGTGACGTGTGGCACTCTCTGACTATAATAAAAAGTGACTGCCGCCTGTCAACACTAGCGAAGAGCTGACTAACCAGTTGTTTTTGTCTGGCATCGCTAAACTATTACGATTCGTGACTCAAATGTTTTTACTATTTTTGTATGGGAACAAAAAATACAACTAGAAAGCAGGAAACTTCTGTAAAATATATCTTAATTTTCATTGAATTACTTAAGGTGGGATGATGTTTTCGGCTGGTTATACGTATGATAAAAATACGACGAGATAGAAATCCAAATCTCGTTTCCTGTTTATTATTCGTGTCGTCACTTTATTTTTATTAATTTTCATTTTTGTCATCACAACCGTGACAAATATTTTTACTTGTGGTGATGATATCCTTCCTTTCTTAATACTTCCTATTCCCTACTTCTATATTCCTTCATTTTTCCCGCTCTCTTCTCCGTGCGAACAGCATGGTATCGATGGCATACTTCGAGACCTATTCTCTAACTTATAGTTGGGCGATAACGGCATTGAATACCCTCACAACCAGCCAGGAGCAAATAACATATCCGGGCGCAGCTCGCATCCGTTTAAACTCTCGCCCGGCCTGACTTTTTTCCCCCGGCAGCCGTTCCAAGGAATCAGGCACGTGAGGGATGTAAAACTTTCCTCGTTCAAAGTAATGGAACGCATTACCGGGTGCTACCCTTCGGTGTTTCCTCCCTAGTTCATCCGGCACGCTTTTTTGTGACCTGTGAGTGACTGTCTGGTTAAGATGAAAACAGACCCTCCGGGACGTGACATTTCGATGAGAGAAGGAAAAGAGAGGAGAGTAAAAAAAAAAGTCAGGCGCCCTGACCCGCGATCCCTCTCTGTCTCTTCTCCCACGTATCGCGTTCCTTTTTTGTTTCTTCACCCCCCTCTTTTCCCCTTCATTTTCATCACTCCGCCAGCTCTACGAAACCCCTCTCGGTGAAAATTAGGGCACCGGCGAAGGTGCGAATCGATTCAATTTTAAAGTGACACTCCTTTAAGAGGAGTCAGTTGCCCAGCGGACTTTGACACGGCTCGAGTTGAATCACTCCGCACTCTCTCCTCCCCCCCATCCACATGGATGAGACGACGGTCGGGGGATAGCTTGGAACGCAGGGCCTTCGCGGCAAACCTGATTTAAAGGATCTCGCGGTGCAGCAAGTGACGCCTAAAATGGTGGGTTTCGGATGATGTCGACTGTTCGACGAAGCCAGTCGTTTCGCTGAATAAATGGTGGACTTGAGAAAGTTTTGTTGTCTCTCTTCATCATGGAGTTCCTTAAATTTGAGCCGAATACCATTGAATTCATTTAAATAAGAAAATTTAAAGAAATTCAGTGTACATTTTCATATTTCCATTGAAAATATAATATTTGACCCTCCCCCTTCAATCTTGCAGGAACCCCCTTAAGGCTTGGACAAAATCGACGTGAAACGCTGTCCCGAAGACGTGAGACAAAACCTGCCACCTAGCTGACGCAATTGACGGTGTCTTGCCCCTCAGAATAAGTTAACGCTTATGCGAAGAGAGGAATAGGTTTTAAACGGCCATAATACGAGGAAAAAATATACGTTTAGTATTTCAATGTTTAACCGAGTAGTCTCCCCAACGCAGGGGGTAAGAATCCACTTCCATAATGTGGATGTGGACGTGTAACACTTAATGTGTGTAATTAATGTGATACGATACCCTTTCTCATCTTCCAATTCTTCGCCTGATGGTGCAAATTTGTTGGCTCCTGTAGCGCTTGGCAAGCTCTGAATTAGAGATGGGCGATTCTGATTCGATTCGCTCGGAAATCGATTATTTTAATACGATTCCCGATTATTTTCAATCGATTATTGTGATTCGATTCTGATTCGATTCGTTTCTTTTCCGATGCGATTCAGTTCCGATTCAATTACGATTGCGATTCAGTTACGATTTCGATTCAGATCCGATTCCGATTCTGTCACGATTCCTATTCAGTTAAGATTCCGATTCAGTTACGATTCCGATTCTGTTTCCCTTCCGATTCGAATTGACTCACATGATGCGATTCGAATCGGTTCACTTGATGCGATCCGAATCGATTCAGATGATCCAATTTTTTTTAGCGAATCGATTCACACAATACGATTCGAATCGATTCATTCCTTAGAATCACCTATCTCTACCCTGAATGGCTCTCCGTGTACGTGGGACGTGTAGATATGAAAGTTGCCCATCTCCTCACGTACTAGTATATACGGTGGTTGGGTCCGTTGCCTATACTTGAGGCTTAGTTATGTTTACCTATTTTCAGGTAAACGCTTCACGTCGCACGCACACGTTGATTGTCTTCCAGCCTTTAATAACCATCATTACCGCCTCCTCTGCTCTCCTACGGAACTGGTATAGCGGGCACACTGGAGAAGATTGCCCTCGTTGTCGTCCTCTTAAAACCTCTCGAGAAGGCATACACCCCGCCAAACCTCCTCGTCCTTGAGTAGTGTGTACTGTGGACAACGACGTAACAAAAAAAATCCTCTTTACTGCGAGCTTTGTGAGAATTTATCCAGCACCCTTTCCGCTCTATGTTTCCAAAAACTGCCCCGCCTCAACCGGATGTCGGTTATTCTTGCTTCTCATTGGCTTTCCTGCAACTCTTGCTTGTCCCCCTTGTGATTCGTTCGATCGGTTTTCGTGCATCTAGTTAAGTGCATAACCTTCCTCCGATCGACCCTGAAGGCTTTTTCCCCGGAGTTCTTTCGTGGGCGAATGCCGTTTCAATGTATTCAGGACCCTTTGAATTTCTTAGCGTCGATGGAGATAACTTTTCTGGAAAACTTTTGGTTTTCTTTTATACATTTTGGGAGAGAACCTAAACGTTATCTTCATGTTTCTTTTGAGCGCAGGTGAGAGGTTTGTGGTTGTTGTAGGACTCGGAAAATCCTCCCGTCACTTCCTGGCTCCGAGTATTTTTGGTGAATTTTCCTCGTAGGTAGCTTCGGAAAATTTTTCAGTCTTTTTACGAAATAAATATGCTTAGTGATTCCACATATGAAATATATCGGACATTCTTGGTTTGGACTCACTCAGGTGAAGCCACCTGAAGGTAACTCAATAGGCAGAAACCCTGATAAACTTCTTATTGGCAATTTTCATCTAGGTATTTTTAACTATGTAACCATACAACATTTATAACATAATATTATTTGTAATATTATATAACTACAATTTGAGAAGAAGGAATAACGCACTACGTATTTTTCCACTAAGATTTTTAATCTGGTACGACTAGTTTCAACGCTACGGCGTCATCTTCGGGTACCTTAGGTACCTGAAGGGACTAGGTACCTGAAGATGACGCCTGAAAGCGTTGAAACTAGTCGTACCAGATTAAAAATCTTAGTGGAAAAATACGTAGTATTTTATTCCTTTTTCTCAGAAATGGATTTCCACATAGTTATGCCTGAAAATATAGAATACTACAATTTCATTTTTATTGTTTTGATAGAGTTACGACTGAAACTATCAATTCCAGTTTATACATGTAACTCATTAGTTACAGTATCTAGGTGATTTAGCGTGAAGGTGAACCAATCGCGTTTACTCTCCGTGAGAGCAGTGATAGATTCTTTAGTTCTAATTAGGATACATGAGGGATTGGTTTCAAGCTTCAATATGACTCTCGAGGAACCCCGAAGTTCCGCGTGAGAAGGTGAAATGTTATATTGAATTTCGTCTATTTTTAACTCTGTCGTAAGCAACAATTCCTTTGATAAATTACATTTTAAAGCGGAATTCTTTACTAAACTTGCATGCGTGCATGTAATCGTTCCACAAATCCTGACTGAATTTCTCTTTTCTTCCACTCAGGGCTCGTGATAAGCAATTGGTGCGTTATATGCAGCGTTGTCATAACGGTGTGGTGTACATACGATGCCGCCGGTCGTTCCTGGGTCAAAATGAAAAAGTACCAGAGGAGTGTTCGCGATGCTCAACAGTCTCGCTTCCAGTACAAAAGATCCGGCAACAGGAACAGAAACTGGAGACAGAGGTTCGTTGCGCAATGACATGTGTTCACCTGTCCCTCGAGAATATGACATCCCGAGGCGTGAATTTAAGGTGTTACACCAAAAATAAAAATTTTCAAAGTGTGGGGATGTGCCAAAAGGGTTGTGTTGCAAATGTTTACGATTAAGGACAAAAAAAAGAGACCAAATTTACCCCACGAAAAAAAGTATTCAAGTTTTTGACTGCGGCGTGCCAATTTAGATGCAACACGCCTGCTCCTGTGCTCGCATTAGCCAAACTTGCATGGGAATTCAAAACCCCCTAAATTTTTTAAACGTTTTACAAGTCATGAAAATAACCATACGACTTGCTGAGTTTCCATTGGATCTTACCATTATTTTTTTTACATTTACGAGGCTAAATTAATGCACTGGATTTTTAAGTGAATTTTTCGAAAATCCATTCCTCCCTTACCCATGTATATATATATATTATGTACCCCTTATAGGTGTATACCCATGATCTGTGTGATATCCCTTGTACCCGACCCACCCTTTTTCCCCTCCCCCATTTTAGGTTCCTCCTCATCCTGATTATTTATTTTTTAAGCACGCCAAAAAAGTTTCTTTCTCGTGCCTTCTCCTAACGATAATGTGGACGCTTCAAAATAATTGAGGTTATTTTATCAAATAGTGGAATGTTACATTTTCCATTGACGAAGTCCCACGAAATCACCGATCCCACTTTTAAGTTTTATAATACACCAAAGTAACCAGTATAATACACCAGAGTAAAGTGCTAAACTACGTCATGATATCACGCGCGTGGAGCTGAAAGTGTGCGTTATCACCAGTTATCATTAGTTATCACTATCAGCTTACACGTGCAAGTGATAGCTGCTGGGGAACTCAAATGCCCACCCTCTTGATTTCAATGTCCCATCATACCCGGACTGGGATGGGAAAAATATGTCAACAATTCAGTGTATTCATTTATGGGTGATCGGTTGAATTGTTCTAGACGACACGTATATTTTATAATATTATTTAGTATTACCTCACCTTGATGGAAAATCAGTGGACCTAATTGGTATATGGCATCTCATGCCAATCTAGTTATGCCTCGCGACTGCCTGCGTGTGATATTCCATGATTTTCTTTTATAAATTAATAATTTTCTGCCCTGAAAAATATGGCTATCCCTTTTTTCTACTTTTAAACAAAGTTCTTTACTAGAGTGTCGCTACCTTGTATATTCAAATTGAATAATTTTTAACTTGTTTTGGATGCTTTCAACCTGGTTTTCCACCTCAAGGGGAAACAGAAAAGAAAACTTTGCAAACAATTCCACAGTGACAAATTTTTATTTCGTCGACATGTTTCGCTACCTCCGCCTACCTCTTGTACGTTACAGTTCGTTCCCTAATATCTAAAAGGAAAGGACGTGAGTTTTAACCAATGTTTCATTTGTATGCTGTCGCATAAATAGCTTCTGGTTGTCGGCACATGTTCACTTTGTGATCTACCCGTGCTGTCACTGGACGAATGGTCATTTTGTGCCCCGAGGTGATGGTTGGCGTCCCTCGCAAATGCCGAAGCATGCGCAGCTTCGTGCGTTCACATTTATTTATCATTCAAATCATCACCGCGTATCCCTTTCTCCGCATTCTCGCTGCTTACTTTTACGCAACTAGGAGATTTCGTGGAACTGTAGGATGAGGGGGACCAAAGGGCTGAGGTATGAGCCGCATTCTGATATTTTCCGTCCATGAAACTCTCATGAAACCTTAAAATTCAACTGAAAAGCCTATCACAAACTGTAATTTCTGCTATAAATCGCTTTTTTTCTCTCCCCTCGAAAATAAGAGATTTATTTTTGCCGTGATCTTGAGCGCCACAAATGTTGATAACTAAACGGGATTGTTATCGCATTGCTCATTGGTTGTGTAAATCTTCATTGCGAAACGGTAGAGAAAGTCTCGCGTAGATGATTCTTGTCGCATTTTATCTTTCGAACCTATCATTATCATTCCATCTTCTCGGTATCTTTTGTCATACAAAGGATTTTAAAGTCTTAAAATAGTGGCTTCGTTTCAGATTGATGTCCTCTCTACTTCTGAATTGAGGCGAATCATATTTCCTTTGTGAAACAGAATGGTTTTAATGAAGAGGCCGGTAATTTTTTAAAAGTAACCTTGCATGTTTCACCCTATTTATCAGGGTGAGTAAAGCTCAGTCAGTCAAACCGTTTATGGCAGAATATGCTGCTGGAAATTTTGGAATAATTCACACTGTTTCCAAAAAATCAAGAGGAAAGAGTCGTTTTTCACGAATAAGGCAACGCTCGAGCGAGTGAAAATCCACTGTTCAAGTTAGGCAAGGTGAAAGGAGTGTTGACACACGTCACTCTTAGGCCGTCCTTTGGATCCCCCTTTCGGAGAGGAAGATGAATATTAGACGTCTACGTGGAGACACGATCAGAGGGAGATTTCGGACACTTGTTCGTTTTAGACGTATTCTCTTTGTCCCTTCAGGTATGCAGCGGGAATACGGCGAATACCTCGGTGGGAACTATCATTTCTCGAACACCACACGAAACATAGGAGAATGCCGAATGGCGAGGGGAGAGAAAGATTGATGGGATGGCTAACGGGTATATTACGTGTCGAGTAAGATAGAGAGAGAGAGAAGAAAAAGAGAATCGAAAATGAGTTGAGTGCGACGAGCATCTAAAAAGGCTAAGATGCAAAACAAAAGCGTGAAAAAGAGAGGACGCCGAACGCAAGTAGTGTAATTTTCAACTGTGCTGCGAACCGTGGAAAGAGATGTCAAATTGGGATAGCAAGCAGGGAGTTCTGTGCCATAATGGAGACAGAGAGCGGAATTAAAACAAAAGTCGTCCCCTCGTGAAACTCTGCAACGAATCCCGGGATCCAGCTCAAGCACTTGTCTTTGCTATTCAAATAAAAAGAAAAATTGCCCTCGAGATGAGATGATGGGCACTGAGAGGACGCGTGTGGGGACAGAAAGCTTTTAAAAAAAATGAAGACGCGTATGGAGGAGCATTTACCAAATAAAAAAACATTTTCACGGCATTAAATGCACTGCGTTGATGAAACAGATAACGTGTCCCTGGAAGGGAAAAGGATTTGTTGAGACTGAAATTCATAAGCTCCCTTGCGATTTCAGGAGTGCACTCTCTGTTTGAGGTAAAATGTTAAAAATACGAAGCAATAGTCTTCTAGCCTTACTTTTTTTAAAAATAGTTTTATGATTACCGTGATTTATCCCAAAGTGTTGTATTCACTGACATGTTTTCAAACGTCATTCGGAACGACACTATGGAATAAGCAATGGAGACGTACAAAAAAAAGCTCCTACTCCGTATCTGATCAAACGAGTTGTAAATTAATTAATTTCCTGGATCTACTGCTGATAACATTTCGTCTTGATATTCCTTAATAGAATTAGACTTCATTCGTCCAATTAGGCAACATTCATTCCAATTTTTCCGTATTGTTTTGATCATTTGCGCAGAGAAGTATGCTCAAGTAAATCACGAGAAACTTAAATAAAACTAGAAGTTGAAATATCATATGTTTAAAACGTTTCCAACTTTTCATTCAATTTGAAAGAGTAAAAATGTCGTCTTTGAAGGTAAAATAATTCATTTTTTTTTACAATTAATGAAATGGATAGCCCTGTAAGCTCTATCATTTGTTTTGCATTAATTCAGTTTAAATTTAAATTGTTATCGCCCATAAAAGGTAAAAATAACCTTTGTAATCAATTTCATTGGTCATTTCTTGACATTTTGTGGACGTCATTACGATGCTTCATAAATGTCTTTACCAATTACTTAAAATCCTCCCCATCGACTTACAGTCGTTGGAATTCATTTGATAATAATGCATTATAAA
This sequence comes from Rhinocypha anisoptera, assembly GCA_011762765.2. Classification (NCBI taxonomy): domain Eukaryota; kingdom Metazoa; phylum Arthropoda; class Insecta; order Odonata; family Chlorocyphidae; genus Rhinocypha; species Rhinocypha anisoptera. The sequence continues at coordinate 4,386,213 of WURS02000011.1, read as the reverse complement.
GTTAGTCTTTACCCTTTGGATGTGTAGGTAGGTTCATGAGATGATTTTCACGTTTTGAGGGAACATGGAAATGAATGGAGAGCTAATTCCCAAGTGATTTTAATAGGACGTGGCTTGTTTGCAAACAAATTTAACATTGGATCGACTGTTTCAGAAAACAGTTTCACGGCGGCCGACTTTACTAATTTCTGGACTGATAGAACAGAAGTGCGGGTGATCGGCAAACGTGGATACGCGATCCATGTTAGGAATAAATATACTTTGTACTTTTCCACAGATTTTATTTTTCTTTACGGCGCGTTTCGCCGTCACTACGGCATCATCAGGTATGATTCATTTTCTAGATATATATTTTCGTTATACGTACCGCCATTTCCTATGTAATGAAGAAGCTGGTTCACATCTTACATACATAATTGCTTTTGTCTTTTTCAACTATATATTAAGGGTTTTGATAAGACAATTTTATTAGTTTCATTCGAAACGTCGTAAAAAATCACTTTTTACTATTCTACAGTATACAATAAGTATTGAGAAAAAAGGTACCTCAAAGTAACCGATAGGCAAACATGGCGAAACCATTTGCGATATCAGTGGAAAAAAGTTTGGTAATTAAGTTTACCAGAAGTTAGCACAGAGAAACATTGCGTTCCAATTGGAAAATTATTTTATTTTCACGAATTTCCCCAAAATTACGACTTTGACCTTCTCGCACAACAAAAGTTTTGACAATTACAACAAAAAATTAGAAAATATATGAATAAAATAAGTGATATAAGTAAGACGTAAATTTACCGACCGGGTCAGACAGGTATATGGTGCCCTCGCAGGATAACTCATAGTTGTCGGGTTCCAGTTCCGCCTAGGGTGGATGTTGTGTATTCCAAAGGATTTGTTTCTTCGAATTGAAGAGTTGCAAAATGGCCATAGACGCCGATGCCCCCACAAAAAAATACTACTTCTACTACGAATAAATGCACTTGTGAAGAAAATGAGGGGGATTTGCCTGATGGATGCCGTTCACAATATAAAAATCTCTACATGGAAAACACAGAAGGGGGAGAGAGTGAAAGAGGAGGAGATCCGAGGTTGGAAGGAAGTGAGGGAAGCAAGACGAGAAAGAAGAAGGGTGAAGTGGTCGTTGCAAGTCAGCGAGGGGGCACCGCGATGCTTCCTCGTCCTGTGAGTGAACAATTTTAGAAACAAAGACCGATTTTCGCTAAAAGTATCTTTTCATTCGATTTTCTAAAATAATAAAATAGCAGTGTAACCCCCGAAATTAAATATTTTCTCCAATTACCGTTTCCATTTGACATCAGTTACTTCGAAAACCTATATGGAAATACTTACAGATTAACTACACGAGTCTTACGTAAAATTTCAGAAAAATCTAATATTTTTTACGAAATGAATGTTTTTCAATCAATTAAAAACTCCTAATTACGCATTAGCGACCTAAAAACCTCATATACACACCTACATTCACAATAATCACACGATTTTATTCAAAACTTTAAAAAAAATTTTTTCGCGAAATAGGAATTTTTTTATAAAATCCGATTAAGGATTCGGCATCAGAGACCTCGCAAACCTGTATCCCCTAAAATTGGGAGTAACCGCCCCACTCGGGCTGAGACAAATCTTGTCACGCACACTCGAATGGGTGACAAAAAATTTGGTTGTCTCCCCCCTTCCAAGAGGGGATCGAGGGGTGGGTGGGTGAGGGAGTCGACCCCCCCCCCCACAACTCCCCCGGGGGGGGAGGGGATTAAAGAGGATGCCCTCAGGAAGGAGTGGAAGAGCGATGGCGTCTATCCCTCGGCGCGACGTCGTTAGTCGTAGTCGCTCGCCAAAAACTGCCTGCAGTGAGATGGAGTAGAGGGTTGAGCGGAATTAAAATGAATAGGGGGGGAGGAAGAGGTTCGGTGGGGGTCATCTATGGATAAGGGAAACTAAACCCTCGCGGCGGAAACCCTGCGAAAATTGGGAGCGGTGAAAATGAGGTGTCGCCGGAGAATGATGATGATAAAATGGAGAGATGAGCGCGTAACCAATGAAGTGAAGGAGCCCCTCGTAAGATCGTGAGAAAGGGAGAGAGAGAGAGAGGGGGGGGGGGGGGAGTCTGTTGAAAACGCCGACCGAGGAGAAAAATGCTCAGCGGACTCCCATTGTGGGATATAACGACCTCCGGGTGATAATCAGAAGGTAGTCATGTTGGAGGAGAGGAAGTCCTCGTTAGAGGGAGAGAACGAGGAGAGAGAGAGAGAGGGGAGGGACGGAGAGAGATTCTCCAAAATTGGAGAGGGGGAGAATACAGGAAGTCGTGAAGCAGACGAACGAATTAGGAAAGGTGAGATGAGGGAGAGGGGGCGAGAGGGAAGACAATTTCCATACGATCTGTGCCGCTTCGATCGCGGAGAGTCGACCGTAGCTACAAGCAGAAGGTTTCACATCACCAAGCGGTATCTTCTCTCGAAAGGGGAGTTTCGAAGGTTGAGTTACACTTCCCAATCTGAAGGAACTCCACGCTCCCGTTCCACCCAAATGGTATGAAAAATATGCGATAATCACGATGTGCCATATTATTGACTTTATTTACGCATTGAATATCAAAAGTCAAATCTAACAGCCACAATTATGTGTGAAAAACATATACCATTAATCTCTTGCCAATACATATGACGCATACTATGACGTCTATGAGCAGTGCTTTTTATTTTTCGGGGTAGATTTTGGAGAAGAGAAATTACAAGAATGAATTAATGTTAAATATTTAGAGAAATGAACTTCTCCGTTGCACCTTTAATTAGCACTAATGCTGGAGGTTATTCTACGTAAAATAAGGAAGATAACAAAATAAGGGAATTCTTTTCTTTCCAACAACTAAACATTCCTGACGTAACAAAATTATTTGTTGCCCACATTCAACGCGTCGGACAAAATTTTCCAGTAAAAAGGTTTTTCCCTTCTGTTCGTGGAAACACGGTAATAATTTATCCGAAATGACGAAAGAAGAGACGAAACTCATTAAAAAAGACGAACACACATGCTTGGTGATTCTTTCGATTACCGGGAAAAGTAAAAGGTTTTCCGCTTGGAATCTTCCGCTTTCTCCATCACGCTCATTGTGTCTGTGTTAACCTGTCCTTTTTGAGTGCGTTTCCACATCCCATTAAGAGGTAGGGTAGAGAGGCCAGAGGACCCTTGGCTACTGGATGGGGGCATCCAGGTTCAAGGACAAGGGTAACGCACCTCTG
>WURS02000011.1:4353157-4371126 GCA_011762765.2 Rhinocypha anisoptera | reverse complement strand
CTATTTGTATCGTTGTGTTGTATGTATTTTTCAATGTGTGTTTAAATGTAATTTACTTATTCTGTGTAATGATGACAGTCACCATAGGTAATGCTATGCTATGACTGAATAAAGATTATTATTATTATCAGCTTTGATAAATGAATGAATCCTACTTGTTGGTGAAACTGTTAAGACATTTCTGTTCCATCATTTTCCTTAATTAAACCAAAACTTTTTTGCCCTGGTGTCATATGCATTGTTATATTCCAGAGAGCTCATGCTTCATTTTTGCAAATTTTAAAGTTACTTTAAATATTCATGTTAACCCATTTGTTGGTAAAGGATGCCAAAATATTTCATATAAATGGACAATATATTATACTTCACATAAAAATTATTAGTAGGAAATAATTATTTACTTTTATAAAAAGTTTGGTGCAAAATTATTTTTTCACTTAAGCACAACAATGTTGTTCAAAGGGATATAACTTCTCTTTACCAAATATGATTAATAGGTGAGTGATGAAAATCATGAATCTGTAAATAAATATATTATTATATTGGTACATCTATTATGAAAAAATACCTTTCATCTTTATTGTATATAAATTTAACTTACAGATTATTGTTTATTAGTGTGATATTATTATTACTATTATCACACATTCAACACATGATATTACAGTAAAATTCACCTCATCAGCATTTTTGTTTAACCAAACCAGGGCAGCCTACAATATAGTGTATCTAGCATCTTGTACAGCTAGAATGCATTATAGGTGGATTGGGCTCAAACACTCAGATGAAAACCTTTATGACATTACCTAATACATATAGTTATATATCTCTTTCTTTTATTACTAGTATGGCATACACAACCATTGTCAAATCATCATTTTTCTTATTGATAAAGAATTTGTTGCTGTGAAGTTACTTCATTTTGGTATTTTTATTAGACTTGTATCATCCAAATCTTTTATTACTTTCATTACCAAGGACATTATTTTATTTGTTTGTAAAAGGAGTAGAATTATATTTAATTACAATTATTCTAATAAATTTTCATAAATTTGGATTGATCCTCATCAGTCAGTGCCCACCAAAAAAGTAGCAAACATTTCACTGAAAATATTGTTACATCTTCACTTATTGGTATAATGAGAAAATCAAACATATATGAATATAATGTTAATTGTAATTAATATAAGGTTACACTAATGGCAAAGGGAGTAATATCTTTAATTTTGGATATTCTGCCAATGATTTGTCATGTAAGATCAAACTTCATCAATTGAACTAACATTTCTCCTTTCGGTGCCTTCCTTGGTGAAGAGAGTGACAACATATGAGTTGGAAATTATCAAGGATTAAAATTCATAATATAATGAATAAGTTTCTTGATTAGATTTCACTGGTTTTAAGTAATAAACCTTAAAATATTCAAGTTTCAGGTGAATTTTTTAATTTTTTAGGTGGAATAAAATTTATGTATTTCATATTTTATTTTAGCCTACCAGCTGTGGAATATACCAAAGAATTCATAACCTCTGTAGTTGTGGGAAAGGATGTTGTTCCTCGTATTGGCTTGCATCAGCTGGAATCTCTTCGGACGGACCTGATCAAGGCTATTCAACAAAGCAAGGAGCCTAAAGTATGGAACAAGAAGCCATTTTTATCTTATTACTAAATGGATGTCTTAAGTTAGGCATTCATGGTGAAAATTAAATTTGTTGGTCAATTTGATTTGTTTGTATAAAGATTCATAGACTTAATTTGCTTCTCAAGGTTACATTACTTATTTGATGTTCCTATGGTGATACTTTGTCTAGTACAGCTGAAATAACATTACCCTCTTAAAATGATACAAATGACTCATCAAATGATACAAAATCTTCATCTTAATATGACTCATCTTCCTTTTTGATGTCTCATCATGGGGGTTAATTATAAATCATAACTGGGAGAAAAGGCATTTAATAGAAAAAATAGAAAATCCATAATTTTTACATACTTAATCAGCTCAAATGTGGATGTATAACTTATAAATTCTGATTTCTGAACCTATAAATTCAGAGTTTAACGTTTGGTTTATTTATCTGTGAGCTATCATGAAAATAAATAACTCATGTTATCAATAAAATTAACTGTGATTAAAGGTAAAGGAATACCCGAAATATGTTGCTAATTGTAGTGTGAGAAACTGTAACACCAATGGATATAATGGAAATGAAATGGAATCAGGGGAAAAGCTATAATGACAACCCACAACCATTAAAATGAAAAACTAATAATTTTAAATTTATTGTTAAAAAATTAAATTATTGTATTGGACATGAATAATAATGATATAAATGCAATTATTTCAATATATAAAACCATACTACAGTACTATATATTGTAATAAGTTACCATCTTTTTCTATTCCCGATAGTACAATCTTTTCTTATATTTAATTTAGAAGATTGTGGATGTAGGTTTCTGGTGGACCTTATTATTGCTGTAATACTTCAGGTTTATAAGAGTCTTTCATTTACGAAAATCATAGCTACTCATGCATTAATGTTAATTAATAATCGTCAGCTTTAAAGTCTGTGTTCCTTCTACATCTTTTTGATTTTACTTTTTTGCTTTGCCTTGCTTACATAATAGTCTACTTTCTAACACCCACTTCAACATATGTTGCCTTTGTCATCACTATACACATACTTTTCTGTCTCCCTGGGATCTCTTCTTGGAACTAATTACATACTTACATTATACTGCTGTGCTTAGTAGGTACCTCTCCATTTGCCCCTTTTTTATCACATTTCTCAATCTCAAAAGACTTAAAACTCTTGAAAACACAAAAAAGCACGAGATCATCTACTCCAAACTCTGCTTGTCACCTGTCCTCAAGGATCTTTTCTTCATATCTTTATTTAATCCTTTCAGGAGAGATGCTAACACAAATATCATTTCATGCTGCATGGATATTAATGCATTATCAATTTGGTTGTCTGTTCTTTTCCCCCATTTATTAGGAAAGTATGAGAATCTATTAGAAAACTTAGGGGGCTTTAGGTTTTATGCAGTTACATTTGTCTCTTGTCTTCTCTCCTTCTGTTTCCCTGTATTATTTTTGTAAGTCGCCAACCAGAGGTGAGTAGAGTGCTTGCTGGCTAACCTAAAGATCGTGGCTTCGAGTCCTGCCCAGGGCATGGGTGTTGTGCTTGTCCATGTGTTTTTTCTATGACTTGAAGAGGTGCAAAATGACCGTATCAATTGAAGTACCCTATAAAACAAAAATACTACTACTATTTTAGTAAATCCTTATCAAAACGTGCTTATATGGAATTTAGTCCTGAGGAAAAACATACCCTCTGAAAGGGTTAAGCTACTCTCATCAAGACTTTCCTCCTTTTATGTGATTCTTTTGCTATTGCCTCTTTTGTCCTATTGTCCTTACTTATTTATCCTCTTTCCTCCAAGCTGTTCAAATAAGTAATCCAAGTTCTGTACCTTATGCTCTCTTAATTTTATGCTTAACTTTGGTGTAATTATTTTTTTGTTGAGAATCACATTATTTTCATTTTATTACAATTTATTCACATTGTAGAGTCTCCTAAGAGAAAATCTGAAGACCAAAATCCACGTGACTAAAAATTTTGTTTTAGCCAAAGAGCTTGTTTGTTAGCTATTACAAGGTAAAAAGTGCACTCTATTAATAATTTTCAGACCGGTTTAGCCTGGTGGGTATCGTGCTCACCAGCATTTTTTTTGGAACTGGTGGGGGAAAATGTGACGCACACCCAGGGAATGTGGCCCTAGGGTGTGGGTCTAAGGAACCCCCGACCCATACCCACTAAAAACCCACCACCAGTTGATTGCACCTATTAGTGGAAGGCGGCAACAATTTTCAGTTGAATGTCATTGGGCCGCAACTAGCCGATCCCAGCTCTCTCCCTAACCGTCTGGACCGATGTGGAAGTAATGAACATCCTCCAGGAAATGAGGCCTCCTATTATGACCCTACTTGCTAGGACTTTTCGCCCTACGATTCCGGTCTTGATGGCATCACGAGCTGAACAGCTGCTCCACAGGCCGTGACTGCTAAGGGTTATGGCGAACACTTCAACCTCATTTTTCACAGTTTTCCCTTGGATGGCATCGAGGAGGGAGGGATTATCGCGATACTTCGCAATCTTCCACATGTTGGAGCGATCGAAGTCTCTTTGCTCCCCCACAACCTGGGCGTTGATCACCATAGATTTCGTGTCATTGCTAGCAACGAGGTCAGGAATGCAGACTCCTTCATTGGTATGGAATCTATGCTCATGCAGAACGTCAAAGCCTCGGTCTTTTAGACCACGTTCAATGTACGTCACCAAAGCATCATGATGCTTGACCCTAATGCCATGAGTGCGGTGGCAGTTTTGAAGGATGTGAAGGACACAAAGGTTGCGGGGTCAAGTCCCACCCAGGGCATGGGTGTTGTGTTTGTCCAGCTAGATTCTTTCTGACTTGAAGAGGTGCAAAATGACCATAGTCATCAAGGCACCCTAGAAACAAAAATACTACTAATACTTGATTATAATACAAAAATTTATCAGTCATTTTCCATTCTTTACCCATAACCTTACTTTTTTAACATATTTTATAAAGTTAAGAATTCTGCTTTACTATAATTTGATTAATAACAGTATATATTTTGGTTCTTTTAGTAAATTCTTAAAATTAGAATGTGCATTAGACATTTAACACCAGAATTGTCTCCTTTTTCAGTGGAAAACAATCACAGGGGGAGTTGTCTGCTGTGGATGTCAAACGGGTGGCCATCCTTCAAATGCTTCTTCTATTGAGATCCCTCCCATGTCGACCAATGAGGTATCAATTCAAGGCGCGAATGAGATGAAGGGAGACAGTGTCGAGGACGATGTTGAGATGGGAATGACAAGGTCAAGGTGCAACTCACAAGCTCACCCCACAGACAGCTCCATAGCACTCACTGTGCACCAACCACTTTATCCACCTGGACGGATCATTCACATAGTGAGGCACCATCCCAGGAAGGGAGAGTAAGTATCATTGTCAACACAATTCTTAAGATTTGTACTGAGAAGTCTGCCCCACCATGTGTATCCTCCATTTGCAGTCAATATCAAATGAAAAATAACCATAAATCACAATGTCCTTCAAAAAATTTTGTGGATATTGACATTAGAAGAACATGCAATGGGAAATAAAACTCTTTCCAATTGATTGAAGTCCCTCATGTGAACTTATTTTTCTTTGAAAAGCGATGGAAATTTAATGTTGTAAGTCAGAATTTTATAGTCAGTCTGGTTTTGTCCAGTTAATTATTCTTTTAATGCATATCTTCTCTCTTTGACTTTAATATCTGTGGACACTCATAGTCCTAAAACAATTCCATATACTTTCAAAAGTGGTTCACTGTGTTAGTAACTGGTTAGACGATTTCCAAAGCTGTATTACTGTACAGTGTTGTCTACCCATTCTTCAATGATTTGCCCTCAGTAACTACATCATTACAATACTTATATGTTTTTGCATTTAAGAAATTGAATATTTTATTAAGAAATAATTATAATATAAAAATATTAAAACTTATTTATAGGACAAAGCATTTTAACAATAGGATTATGTTAGCATAGAGTATTTTTGTGGGGTATTAAATGACAGTATTACATACTCATTTAGGATTCATTCAATATTTAGAATGATTTAGAAAGAATTACATCTGATAAGAAGAACTTGTGAATAACTAGAGAAAAAACATGTATCTTTTCATAAATATTTCTACAATTTTTTTAAGACTAAGAAAGAAAGATTCATTTGTCTTTTTAGAAAACTAGTTAATTTGCTCTCTCTCAAGTAACTGCTACTGGTAATGACAAATAATGAGAAATTGTAAACCATCCTAAGGGAACCTTAAAATGAGAATACATACATATATGATAAATACTTCTATTAAAAGATGTATATTACAATGTATATCTTCACTTAAATGTTGTATATTACAATGTATTAGAAAGCATATTTTTGTATTTCATCCAAAGTCATGAGTTCAGAACCATCCTCTTTTTCATAAAACAAACAGTAGTGCAAATTCATTCATTGTACAAACTACCTTTATCATTCCTTCATTTCATCATATAAGTTATAATCATGTAGTTAATATTTGTCACATCTATTGATATTGGGGAATATCTATTTTAAAGCCATGACTAACCCATAACTTTAGAAACCACTATACTAACTTAATCCAAAATACTTTTGATAAATCTATTTTACTTTTTCAATCAAAAATTATAATTAGTTCAGCCTGTAGGGTGAATTCCATATACATATCCGCATTGGGTATGAACAATTCCATATACATATCCGCATTGGGTATTAACAGAAATTTTTGCTCATCATGCTGTTAAAATGCCACCTGCTGAAGAACTCAATGGATTAAATGTTATACATATGGTGGTAGTTCATAATTTACATATTATTTTTCTTAATACCTACATACTAACAAAAGATATTCTTTCTTAATGTGAACCTTCTAGGTAGTTGTGCCATCATTGTATTCTTTATTTTCTTTTAGTGTCATCATAATTTACTTTTGTATCATTGATTTTTCTAGAATATATATATGAATATTACTGTATATTTCAACATTGTTTTCATAGCTGAAGAATATGAAATCATTGAACCTACATGATTTACTCCTCTTTATTCTCTATTTTAGGAAAAAGTATGAAAAAAGGTGGAGGTATGTAAAAATTATATCGATAAAGTTACAAGGCATTTGTTTCCAAACTAATTCCATCAAAAGTGCATGAACAGTGCAGTTTGGCATGGCATTACATATTTCACAGTTGAACCTGCTAAACACATGGTTTTGAGGCAGGGTGTCTCAAACTTGAGTAAATGATATCCTATATTATACTTAAATTTAGAAGATCATCTAAAGCTCTCAGGAAAGATGAACAACTACCTGTAATTTTGAAATTAATTACATAAGAATTTAATTGCAACTCGAAAATCAAAGAAAGATAAAATTAATAATATTTTCAAGACTATAGGTGGTATCTCTTTTATTGATTCAGTGTTTCATGAATCAAAATGAGAAGTTTTCATTTATTATAAATCAATATCAATAATGAAAAATATTACTGGTCAGAAATTTTAAATAAAATAATTTAATCATGCTTCATGTTCAAAGATTTATGTAAAGTTGATAAATCCATTGACCTGGAATATCCTAATGAATGTATATGGGTTTAATTAAAGAGATGAAAATATACAGTACAGGAGATAAGGAATTTAGGTGTTAATTACTCATAAAAATTTAATTGAAAATCTCAAGGCATGTAAGTTGCAGCTTTTTTTTTAGTATTTGAAAATTGTTAACAAATAAAGTTGACTATATATATTATATGTGGAATAAAATAATATTAATTAGTATAATTTATATATTTTGTCCAAAAGGTTTGTCAATACAAACAGGATATGTCAAATCATCATTAATCGGTTAACAATTTGTAACTCTATACCGTGTTAATACTTCATTCCTTGAGTAGTTAATTCTGCCATTTAAGACAATATATTCTTAAAAATTCACTTCTACTCTCTTACTTCTGCTTTAACTGAATGAAATCAGTGTACCTAATGATTACCAAGAGTATAAGGTCATTTTTAGAAACTACTGAGATACACTTTTAAGGCTTTAGCTGTTTGACATTTTTATGCTATTTCGTTGTTCATTTTCTCTATCACTTTCATTATGCAATGATTATTTGAGCTTACATACTTTAGCTTTAATTTGCTATTTTCATTCACATATATAGTTTATTTATTACCACTTCAAAATTATTTAAACTTCGTTAAATATATGTCAATGAAATTAAAATTAAGATTTATGATTGCAAAACAGAGATGCATATGCAAGTTTTCATTCATTACCTTCTGTTGGATTTTTATAGTGTGGCTACTTGATAACTTAGTATTAAAAGCCAGTAGTCATATAATGGTGGGAATTATACTGTTAGGGACTGTGGCTTTGTCAAAAAAATGAATTTTATGAAGCCCTGTTAGTACTTAACTCTTTTTATTAGCCAGTGTAAGTGACATGTAGCCATGATTGAGTTAATGTTATGTGAAAGCATTCAAATTAATAAATTCAGTAGCTAGACAATTTGTTGCATTATGTGAAAGAATATTCCCTGCCTCTAGGCTATCCTAAATAATACCAATTGATTTCCATTTTTAAATTATAATCTGCATAACTGTAAATTATTTTCTTTAAATTAGTCTCCTAACACATATTTGTACCAAATCAATCCATTCATAAAGGGAAGTAATGTTTATTGTCATAACAGCTTCAAAGCTGATTTTTAATGTGAGGAAATACTTTAAAATCTAAATTGGCATTGCAAAATATTGGCAGATCCAACTGTGCCAAATGTTGGAATACATACCTAACTAACATGGAAACGTTGGTAATTTTATTAATAGATGCTGATGTATGGTTTCTGTGTGTTAGAAATTATTAAGTATTGAATGGTTCAATTTAGAATGGTGTTTAGTGAATGTATTTTTATTGTGACTGTTGCTACTAATATTTTTTCTGGAATAGTCTGTGATAACCTATGTAATGGCAGTAATTTGCAGAGATTATTTTATATGCATGAAACACTAATAAATTGTGTAATTTAATAGGGTAGTAATTGTAACTTGATGTAATTGGTAGTTAATGTACGTACTGGAAGAGACTATAATATATTTAGTATTTATAATGTTTATCCATACTTTGATCCCTGTATTACAAATATCTCTATGCATTTCTATAATTCATCTATTGATTAGAAAGGCTCTTGACAAATCATGTGTTTCAGCCATTAACCCCTCAGCTGTGGATGCCTCATTATTTTGCAATGGCTCTGTTCGTGAGAAAAATAGCTGTGGGACTCTTCCCTTCTGTTTCCGACAAATTATTAGGTGGCCGAACCGGGACAACCCTTATTGACCGCGTAGCCCAGTTCCTTTCAAGGGGGGTATTGGAGATACGATTGACTATAGTCAAAGTATTTCATTTGGGAGTACATCAAAAAACGAATTCCATATCTATTTTCCTTGATAATTTCTGATTAATTTGATACTAAACATTACGTAAATACTTTCATTTATAACCAGTATTCAACTGAAACTCAGAGACAACTAAGGGAAATGAAGAATGTGGGTCAGAAGAGAATTTCCCTAAACTTGGTGGACAGAATGCATTCATCAAACTCGCGCAAGGTTCATGAACTGTCATAAATGGCACTGCAAAGGCCCTGTTCCGGAACAATACGAAAGTGTTTTCCTTTCGAACCTTTTTGGAAAGGACAGGCCATAAAATTTGGAGAGGGTCTAGGGAGGGTTTGAAGGCAGCAGTCATACATACCTGTATGTATTCTCTGCAGTCGCATGCCAAAATATTGAACTACGTATTCTGCAGTCTGGGGGTTAATGGTGTTAATATAATTTGTTAAGAAAACAATGACAATTAATTAGTTTGAAATAAACATCAATATGTATACATATATCTCAAGTTTGATCTAGTTATAGATAGTATGACAGAAATCAAGTTTTGAAGAATGCCTGTCTGATGTAAAAATTTTAATCTCCACATATATTGAGGTATATTAAGTATAATTGAGATCACAAATATATACTTTAACAAATAAATTTTTAAATGACTTAAAATAAATTTTATTGCTTAAATATTGACTATAATAATATTTCAACTTATCATTTTTATTATCAAAAAGGTGTATCTAAATCAGGCTTCAGATATGCTTCGAAAAGTAGAATATACATTTTTTCAATCAAGCCTTTTATTGACTTGTAGTGCATTAAATTTAAATCTCATAGTTCTTCGGGATAGATTTTTAAAAATGCTTAATTTCAAAGTCATTTTTATGTCAGAATCATAAAAGTTTGACGTTATTCTTTTTGAAGATATACACTTTTTTATAATGGATCTCAAATTAATAAGAACTCACTTGTTACTGAGAATAGGTAAAATGTTGAATAAGTCCTGTGCAGTTAGTGATGGAGATTTTCCAATCACACTGGTAGATTTTTGTATAAAAATTCCATAATGTGATGGGTTTTTAATTTCCTTTGACATACAAACAAATTGGTATAAATGCATGTATTAATTCGACTAAGGATAAAAATATTTCTAAGTAATTCCCTAGAGTCACAGAAGTAAGTTATTTAGACATGTCTGTCATAAATCTGCTTGACAATTCCTTGGTGTTTCTGCATCACTCATTGTATGGATTTTGTTCATCTTAAATGTCATCTATTCATTACTTCTGCTTTTAAAAAAACTGCTGAAATCAGTCAATCAAACCAAGCAACTACTGAAAGGGAGGGATGAAAAAAGATAAGAGGGAGGAAAAAGTGATAGGCTCAGCTTAAAATGGATATTGTTTGAGAAGTGGTATTTTACTTACCCAGTTGAAACCTCATGCATAGTTTCTATTATGTTGCATATTACCTGATTTAATATCATTCACCTTAGCCTCTTCTGATATTTTAATATCTTTATTAAGAATTTGATTACTCCAATATAAATCTGATGTCCAGACATAATTTGGTTTACCTTGATAACATACAGTTTGTGATGATAATTAACCCTTTGAGTGCAACAATAAATTGTTGTTTGCAGTATGTACTCAGCATGTCAAGGATGATATATTGTATCATGGCACTCACAGAGTCAAACTAGAACAATTGTGCTGGATTGGAAATGACAATGGATTTTAATTCAAGCACATTAAGAAGGGAGTGTCCACTTTCAAAAGCAGAAGAAATCATAAAAAATAGTAATAAATTAACATATAGTGATTTTTAGTCATCGAGAAAGGACAATTTTTTCAGTCTATCAAGCCTTACATTGATTGGTTCAGTGTGTTCATTTTTGAGAAGGATCTTTTTTCTATAGATGACTTAATGTGTTACTTATTACAATTAAGCATAAACTAAGCACTACATATGTAGAGCCAATTTGTTTATTTTAATACACTGCTACAACTCATCATATTTACATAAATTTCACGATCACTTCCAGAATAATGTTACTCATTGATCTTCAACATACCTACTCTACAGTTATTTTCAAGTGTATCTGTTTCTATAAGTTATTAGTAATTATTAAATTAATTATATTTTATCTCAGAAAAGTTTACTTATCACTATTCATTTTCCTATTACACATAATGAAATGTCAAGAAGGTGTACACTTATAAACAGGTATAAAATACATACCTAATCTGGTGATTATTGATGGTATTGATGTTAACTGTCTCTCTTGTATGAATATTACAATTTTTCCTTTTGCATTAAGGCACCTATCATTCATTCTTTGACACAGTTCCTTTGTTGTGACCAAACCAAGTAATCATTATAACCTGTCATTCACATACTAATTGATGTCTTCAGTCTAAAATTATATAAATATGGTAAGCATGTTACAGCATGTGATCTACCTTATGGGCAGTGACAACAAGCTTGCATTCTGTGGTGATTTATCTACTGTCATTCCTTGTATTTCTTTTCCATTAAATTGCTAAACGTATTATGGACTAAAATGCCATGTCTTCATTTGTTTTCTGTAGACAGGTACTTAACAAGCATGAACCAGTTTACCAGGCCTTGTGGGCTAACAACACTGATTTTGATGAAGTTCTGATCTCTCCAGTAATGATACAAGACCATATGCCTGATAAGGTATTGGAGGCCTTAAATAAGGTGAGCTTAAAGGACTTAGACAATTAGCACAAAGCATTTATTATTTTCATTACTTTCTTTTGTTTGTATTAATACTAAATATTGTTTTGATTGCCCTGTTTTATTTTAAAGTTATTTATTCTTTGGTTTATTTATTTTATAGAAAATGGTATGAGTAGTATTTTCTCATTTTTGTTTTAATTTCATTTTTGTCCCAGGTGATTTCTGGGTATGGGAAACCTCAACAGGGCTCTGTCGATGAAAATGATCAGTCAGAGAGCAGGTAATGGCCTATTTCTCAATAAATCAAAAAATTGTTGCTATGTCTCATGTATATATTAAGCTTCTCTTATCCTCCCATTTCCCTGGTCATTAGCCACATTGAATGGTTTGCTTACCCCAGCCAGAATTTGGTATGTAGGCACCCCTTTTGTACTATGTTGGTTGCTGATTCCTGTGATTGGCACGTGAATAAAGCCAAGGTCCTTATTCTCAGGTTACACCTCATGCCGGACCAGCCAAACCTGCCCGTTTGGTGTCACCCACGAGCGACGGTGCCCCACCCACCTCGCCCTGTGCCCAGGCAGATGAAGATCCAGAGTGCTGTCACCTACTCCTCGGATCCCCTGCCAAGACCCCTCCTCATCGCCTGTGCCTCGAAACGAGTTTTGGACCCGAGGCCATAGCAACACCCTCGTCGACGGTGACGGTCAAACCATTCATCCAGAATGCCAACGGTCACGTGTCCGGGTCTTCTTCCTCCTCCTCCTATGCGTCAACAATGGCTGCCACAGCAACCACGGCGACCGCCACGTCGCCTCCGTTAGCCCCCCACCCCCTTCTGTCCCCTTGGGAGTACCCATCAATACTGGAAGAGGTGTGCCAGAGGCAGTCCCCCATGTGCAAGTCCCCCTCCACAAGTCACTGGCCCCCGCTACTCGGACAGTGGTCGGCCACCAGTGGGGTGATGAGCCAAGGGAGGGTGGACCTGGTCCATGACGATTGGCTTGGACTGGCCCCGCTCGCCACGCCCGAATCCCTCTCCGAGGTGTCGAGCATCAGCTCAAGGGCGAGCTTGGGACTCGTGTTGGGTGCGCAGTTGGGATCTGAGGTGTTTGTGACACCTCCGTGTCGGCGTGGGCGCATTGCCGTTCGCTCCCAACGACTCGGGGACTCCCTGGACGGAGACAATGCGTGCATGGGTCTTGTTGGTGACACGGGATCGACATTGCCGATGGTAACATCCAGTTCCGAGGACCAAAGTTTTGAGTCGGCTCAGTCGACCTCCTCCAAACAGGTGACGTTTGATTTGGGGGATTTCAGTACAAGTAACAGACGGGAAGATGTCGCAGCAGTGTCGGGAGCTGCAGGTGCTAACGTCGCAAGCAGTTGGAGAGGTGCACCAAAGCCCTCTTGGAAGGCCGAGCCACTTCAGTCAGGTGGTGGATCGTTTTCCAGGGAAGCGAACCAGCCATCGGCCTCACTTACATCTCCAACAGTGTCTTCCACCTCTTGTGTGTCCCATTGTTCCTCCCACACTTCTGTGTCACCTTGCCTGGTTAATGGTCCAAGAGTCACTAAATACCCCTTCCAGATGCACTCAGTTGGTCAGGGAGAGAGTAGTGTGTGAGTCAATTAGCACCAAAGAAATATATTAACTGTTTCTTAAAAAGATGTGGCAGCTATAGATTGATAATAACTCCCAATTATATGGTTGGCAGTGAAAAGATAATATTTATTGTTTATTTATTGATATAATTTTAAATGTACCAAACTGTAAAGTTGCGGCTCAGGAATAAATTTGTTATTAAAAAGAAATCCCTGTTCCATTTAATCATTTTTCTATTCTTACAGCAAGCCAGCCAGTTTAGCTTGATGCAAGCTTGCTGGCCAGCCCAAATTTCTTGGGTTCCAGTCCCACTTTGAGCATTGCTGCTGTTTCTTCAATTGGGTTTTTCTTTAATATTATAAGGTGCTGCTTGACAATAGCCTTCAACACACCCTAGGACAAAAATGCTTTTTTTGTACAATGAAATTCATTTTTACAAAATAGTAAATTATGCAGGATGATCAATGTGTTTATTTAAAGAGCGCTTTATTTTTAAATAACATGATAAAGAAGCCCACTTGACTTTCAGATTATCTATTTTTTTACATTTGTGTGGACTCAAGGTTAGTATGTTCCATTTTCCTACTTTTCAGGTAATTCATCACGTTATTTACATTAAAAAATTATTTTGATATCACCTTATTATCATGGCTCTAAGATTTTGTCATTTTAAGTTAGGAGATATAGTTATGTAATTATCTCCTTATTTCCTCATTTATTAATACTACTAATGTCAACATACTAGGTGTCAAAATATACTGAACCCTCTGTGGGGGACTTAAAAATATGATTTACAAATGAGACAAAATTTTTCTGCAAAATCCTTCAAGCAGCTATTTCTTCTGGACCTGTAAATCCTAGATGTGTTGGAGCTTTGTAATTATTCCCTTTTTGTGTTATTTTGATAACTCCCATAAGCTCATTCTGTGTTCAATTGAGGGTGGCCTTATTTGGTTCATTAACTTCTGTAGTCCTTTCAATAATAGGTGTATAATAACTTTTAATAAAATTATAATACTGTACCCATATATTATTGTAGGTAACACTGAGGATATGATGGGGTTCACAGCCCTTGTCCAGAGCTGGATACTCTCATCTTTTGGTTGTAACTCGTACTGAGTATGAAATTGATAATTTTGGTTTGTTCACATAAGATTAGTATCAGTCCTCTTTTAGAATTAAAGTAATACCTTCAATTTGTACCTCGTTCTTACCCAGTAATTTGACATTTCTTGTTGGAGGTAGTATTGAATTGTGTAATTGCAAGTGAGAATGTGTCCAAAAGGTCAAAATGATCCAACTATATGATAGGTAGCAGGTAGGATTAGACCCATAATTTCATCTGACTCTAATGCTCTTGAGGAGAGGTACCACCTTATTACTGTAAAAAATTCCATTTTGGGGTTAACAGAAATCAAACATTCGTGGAGGTGAGAAAATATGTTGATTCTCTCAGAGGGAATGTGAGGGTAGACTCAATCAGCCGCATAAGGTCATTTACTATCAAATAAAAAATTCTTTATTTTATGTTGTGTGCTTCATGTAATTTGGTGATGCAATTGGTTTATTTTATCAAGTTCCTCTGAAGTTACATATTAACACTTAAATGACATGAGTTAAGAAGGTAGTAAAATTATAAAAAATTTATTCATGTCTATAGCATTCCGTTTTCCAGTTTAACTCTTTGTAGTATGTTACAGTAAAAATGTATAAACTACTATTGCCTATTTGGTTTAAGAAGTAAGAATGTTATTTAAAACCATGGCAACAAAACAAACCCCTAATGCCAATAGATGACAATTTCTCGCCAATTTCATATGATTAATCCTAACAAAAAATAAAATCATTAGGAGAACACTAATGTGGCAGAAAATCCTTAAGGGAACTTTCAAAACCAGTATTTCTTCCCATTTCAGATTAGCCTTAGCCCAGCTGTTGGCCCAGTTTTTGCCACATAACCACCAGCTTCTGGACAGCCAATAGGTAACTCTAGTACATAGTTAGATTCCCACCCAATTGGTTCTTATTATTTTGTTATTCATAGTTGCCCTGTCTAAAAACTGATCTAGTTTGTCTCTCCTGGCAGAGAGGTATAGCAGGTGTGCCTCAAGGTTCTGTCTTGGGTCCTATTTTGTTCTTACTCTACATCAATGATCTACCAGAAACTCTAAAAGTGCTACCTGGAATTTAGTTAATACTGCATGCTGATGACACTAATGTTACTGTGTCAGTCCCATCAGTGAAGAGCTTGTTCATTAGGGCAGCCAGTATAACTTCAATTTCTCATGAATTGTGCCTTAAAAATCTGGACTCCTCTATTTCTCGAATAAAAATAAAGCTTTGGCTTCAATATCAGTTGATGTATAGGGTAAATGTCTCCCAAAAATCTCTATTATACAGTTCCTAGGAATCGCCCTAAGTAAAACTATCCTGGTTTTTTTCTTTTCTTCTGTTTAAAACTTTTAATTTTCATATTTTTTAAGTTGAACTGAACGTGTGCTCATGCATTGCAGGTGCAAGGAATGGGTTATACGGTCACACAGGAAAGAATTAGAAAATAAGTGTGCTAGTTATTTCCATGATAATTGCAAAATATTTAGTGTGAATTTTGAGGATGGCATGTTCAATTATTTAATGAACAGACTGAAAAGTCATGCACTGCCTACAAAATTCAACTTGCCCAACCCTCCGCCTATTACAGGAAGTAGGAGACAGTGTGTGAATACAGATAGTTCTCCTGAAGGCAAGACGATTTTTGGTAAGTTATATGATCGATATCGTTATAATAAATGCTTTCTGTGGATCAAGTATGAGCAGTTTTTGTGTAATTTAAATGGGTTGCATTGAAGAAACTCATGGGGAATGACAACTGTGTAATGTTTGGTTTCTCAAAACTTTTTTTTTACTGAGGAATGTACACTCACTTCTCTCATTCATTCTTGAAATTTTTATTTGAATGAGTTTTTTTGTTGGAAACTGGCCATTATAACTTAAATCTTATTGAGATGAGACCAGTAAGCCATTTGTTGAGAATAATGTCAACTCCACGAATATGTTAGATGTGCATTTTACATGCTCTAATACTTCAATTAAAACTACATTTAAAATAACTTAAAATAATCCTTGGACAACTTTGGTTACATAATGACAACAGATTTCACATCATGGAGATTTAATGAGTGCATCTATTGACAAAATAAATGCATGTCTTGGAATTTGATAGTCTTAAAAAAGTGTAAGTTTACTGTTTTATTTACTTTTGTTTCCATTTGATTAATAATAAACAAGAGGCTTTTATGCAGCTAATTATCAATAAATAATTATTCTTAATTGTTCATTTATAGTGAATAAACCAACAGAAGGCATTTTGGGATAACCTGTAAATCCAAAAGGGGACTTCTCTATTCCATTAGCTTACCACAGGGAGGCTGATGGCATTTACCAGCTGAAGAAAATTATTAACAGGCAGAGAGTTGAGATTCATAGATTCAAGAATTTAAGCAAGTTCCTGGAAGAACAGCTGCAGGGGGCCCAAGCAGGGGCTAAGTCATTGGGGTGATTTTCTGTCAGAGATAATGAAGGGATTTGTAATGATGTTTGAAAAAGATAAGAAAAACAATGATAAAAACAAGAGTGACATTATGGAAATAGCTTTAAGGCCTCATTTTTCAAGTCCAAAAGCCTATTCATACATTAGTACCTTGTGCCACTGCCATCACCTAGAACAATTCGAAGAACTCTGACTAAATTAATTTAGTCATTTTTTTTAGCAATTGCTTATAAATACTGTGATTTCTGAGGGGATTCTAACCAATTTACAAATAAATGTAAATGCAATGAGAGAATTGGACTGGCACTGCATTATTTGCTTAGATGAAATGTCACTTAAGCCACACCTTTTCTATAACATAACTAAATATAAAGTGGTTAGTGTTGTTGATAAAGGTCAATTCAGCATTGGTAGTCATGGTCAGGGGCATAATGACCAAATGGAAACAGGCTATTGGTTATTTTATTAAGGATTCATGTCCAGCTGGCGAAATAAAATTATTATTTTCAATACCAGTAGACAGCTACATGAAATAGGTTTAGATGTATACTGTGTAGTGACAGAAATGGGAACCAATTTTCAACATTTGTGTAGAATCTAAGATGTGAAACCTATTAGTCCATATTTTACACTTGATGAGGGAAAGGTGTTTTATATTTTTGATGTTCCCCACCTATTTAAGGTAGTTAGGAATAATCTTATCTCCCACAATTTTCATTTTAGCATCAAAGTTGCTTCATGGAGTGATATAACTTCATGAAAATGAAAGTTAAATATTCTAAAAGTTTTCAGCCACACTTTATCTGCAGCATTAAACACCCATATATGTCTGGATACTCTTTCCACTAGGGAACTTGGGACAGTGGAACTTCTTTACAATTTTGATAAACTCTTTGATTGCTTAAATAGTTCATTGCTTAAAACCAAAAAATTGCATTACTCTGACATTTCTACAGACAATAATTTATTCGAGTTTTTAAAATAGAACAAGTGGAATCCTTCACCTACCTGGGAAGCAGAATTACATGGGATGGAAGAAGTTCTATGGATATCAAGGGT
>WURS02000011.1:4321548-4353057 GCA_011762765.2 Rhinocypha anisoptera | reverse complement strand
TTCTCTTCCTACCCCTACCCCGCTTTCCCAACATTCTGCCCTCTATTACAACCTTTAGCAACCCATTGCCTTTGAGTGCCCCTTCCATCCACCCTTCCTGTCTTTTTTGGATCTCTCGCAGCAAACGCCTCTCCTTCCGTACCATTCTCAAAACTTCTTCATTCTTCAAACTTATTTTCTCTCCGTCCACATCACTTTCTCCATCCTTCGCCAAGCCCACATCTCAAAAGCCTCCAATCTATGCTCAAAATGTGTTAATAACCAAAATAAATTTTCATTATATTTGAGAAAAAATGACGCCAAAAAAAGCAAAGGAAGGTGTAAGTACTTGTCAAGCCAGAAGCGCACCATCTTTATTATAGGCGCGAGTCAAGAGATCAGAACATTGAGTGAGCACCAGAAAAAACGGTATAACATCCTGCATTCCTGTGTAAATACATTACTTGATCAGGGGAAATCTAGGTTCAAAATAAGTTTTGGGTGTATCCATTGTAAGGCGGAAGAAGAGTAACCAATACAGATGACCTTTTCCTTGCCTGGCTCGACCATATCGGAATCTATAAGTGTAAAAAGCTCCCTCTTCATCGGACAACAACTTATCAAAAGTTATTCCGGATTTCGTCAGTAAAACTATGCAACTCATTATCTGTGTCATTGAAAAATGTAAGAGATATTAGAAGTTTTAAATTACAATATTACAAGTATCTCCTAGATACTAAGATTGGACTCAGGGTTACTTATTTGTATAACACTTTAATTAGAAATTCCTCTAACTAGCTCACCTGCTAAAATCTATTTCATATACCACGATGTACTTTAAGTAACTGGATATATATATATATGTATATATTTTTTGTGTATGTGTGTAATTTAAATTATTGTACTATTTTCCTTTGGCCTCTGTTTTCTGTTTTTATTTCCTTGATGTATATCTGTTCTTGTTCTCAAGTGGCTCTGTTGCCACAGAACATAATAAATTTATTCTATTCTATAAACTCTAGTATCCTAATTCGTATTGCATATGATCACGGCCTGTGAGAAACAAGTAAGCCGGAACCCTCCAACTCCTCAGAAACACCTTCGAATCTGATCGCTTCGTGCTATTAACAATGAGTGGGCTGTAATTGTATTTTTGCCGTCGGACGGTACTCACTAATTCTCCTCGTTTTCCTCGATGATCGGCCTTGCTCCAAGTCGATGTCCGAAATATATATAGACATGCGAGTTCAAACTCACCTCCCCCAAGGGTGAAATCCGCCCACCTCGTGTGCTTCCCCCAAGTCAAACAAAAGAGAGCAAGAATACAACGAAATCCCACCGAGTTCATCATGACCCAACACTGATACAAATTTTAAAATGTGAGCACGTCCACATATACTGACCAATGATGATGATCATCCTGTAAAGTGTGCAGGAGAAGATAATGATAATAATACGCAACATTATAAGATTGCGACTTATTTCCCAGTGAAAACCGAAGAATAAAGAAACCAAATCATTCACACGAATGATCTCATCATGAGACGTACCCGAGTAGAAATTGCACGCCTCACGTCATCAACATTTAGCATACTCATGACGATTCCAAAATGTACATGTACCATTCAACGCGATCCACGATGGAGACGGTCTTCCTTATGCATGTAGAGATGAATTCATTCTGTATAGATGTGACCCGTTTCTACGATCACTCTAATTATAACATACACAGACAACGAACAGTGGCTATTCATCGTTTGCGTAAAGTTAAGTTCCTCATCGGGTAGGACTTCGCATAAATTCCGTTCGGATTACAATTAAAATCGGTCGTTTTGCCGGTATGAAGGAGCATATATGTATGAAAACATACAATATTTTACACATAAAATACAATGAAGGGCACATAAATGGAATATTATTTCTGACTATTTAAGGATGGTCGGAATGCTACTTGAGTATACTAAGCAGACGATACTAAGCACTGCTATTTCCCCCTTATAAGTGAATCTCCTGCCATGTCAGAGCATAATAAAAAGAAAGGGACACGTCAGCTTCGTGGCCACTTTCGAACTCACCAGGGAAAAAATACATCAAGGTATCACTAGGAAATAAAATGATTTTTTTCTGAGGTTGTTGGTAACTTCAGCATTTATTATATCTTACTCCAGCTCCAGCTCTAGCTTAACCTCCAGCAGTAAAATTGATGGACTAGGTTGTAAATTTGTGAAACCGATTTAGTTTAAGATAAAATAGAAAAGTCACAGAAAAACTGTGTGTTTAAGTTACTCTGTAACGACTTCCCGGGAATTCATAGCGGCCAAGGAGTGAGAAAGTTTAAATAAATTATAAAAGGAACATGAAGTTTATTTCCAAAAGGAAAGAAATCCCGCTTACTACTTGCAAAGCATCCTATTTTGAGGATAAACACTGTAGGGAATTTTGTATCAAATCTTCTCCACTACCAGGATGAAGGACCCATTCTTGACTTACTCGAATGATTGGAAATAGTTAAAAGCGTTGCTAAGAGCAACCCCATTATTAACGATATTTTTATCTTTCCCCGTGGGTCTCCATACCTTGACCCCTGTTACGTTCCTATTCCCCACACCACATCTGAACCCTTCTCATCTTCAATTTGTCCCCTTTAACCTTCAACTCATACACGGACAACAGACCACCTCTCTTCCCCCTCCTTCCGCCTCCTCTCCTCCCCAACTACCTTCAATTCAACTCACCCCTGCAACGTCAGATGTGTGTATATATATATATAAACCTAATAAATGTTTTCACCTGATGATGTTCCGAATCTACGAAACCCGGGTCGTACTAAAATAAATAAAATCTTCGGAAATCCAAGTGAGTGAATTAAGTCATTATTTCGGTAATACTTTAAGGAAAAAATGTGTTTTTCAGGAATACTTTTTCGAACTACTAAATCAACTTGCCTTCTAATTTAACTAATTAAAAGGAAGTAGAAGCCAAAAATTCACTATCATGTATGAGGCAAATTTTACAGGACAAAAATCCACTGTTAATATGTAATCCAATGTAATGAAATAATGTTGCTATCATACTTTGTGAGAACGACGATGCCTAGGGAAATCCATTCTATTAGGAGAAGCTTTCTAAATAAATAAATTTTTAAAAAATTGCCATTTATTTCTGCGATGTTGGCACAGGCTAAGGCGGTCTATTAATAGACACTTATTTTTTTAAAATAGGGCTTATAAAGTTATATTAAAGGCCTGTAATATTAATTATGATATTTAAAGGATTTTTTAGATTGAAGCGTGTACTATACCTACGTACACTGTAAATACTAATGTACTTGACTAGGACAACTTTTGATAGGATAATTTGACTATGATAATCCACCGGTTTAAGTTGGGACACAGTAAAATTCGTAGCACTCGTTTTTTTATAAATTACGTTGAAGTGGACTGTCTATTGTAATGCCTTAAATTACTGGAATAATAATAACAGTAAAATACTAAATAAAGGCTTAAGGGAGAGTAATAATAAAAGGATTGTATGCTAAACCTAAATTTTCCGGAGAACCATAGCGCTTTGGATAATCTCCATGGTCCCGTAATGTAATAAATTATCTGAGATGTTAGCGTGAATTATGTAACTACATACGTAACAAGAAAAAACGAACAACAGAATTCAATCCAAAGTCTGGTATGTTTTAGTGAGGGTAGAGTTCACCTAGAGTACTAAGCCCACGGCGTGTGGAAATTCACACGTCAGGGTAGAGGAGCATCAGTTCCTTTCCCCGTGCCGCCTGTAGTTTCCCACGAAGATGTGGTACCCGAAAAATCACTCAGCTTGGGTTTAGCTGGATGTGTCCGGAGGGTCGTCACCGGGTCTCGAACCCTGGTCCCCCGATCAGTAGCCGTCACTCTACCCACCTCATAAATAACTTAAAAATAACTGAAAATATAGGTGAACCTTGTTGTTTTTAATCAGAAAAGGATCTAGACCATCGTCTGTTGTTACTTTACTTAATATTATTTCGGAAAACTGCAACTAAATCTGTACCGTCACCTGATGATGACACGACGTGTCGAAACCTAGGTCGTCACATTAAAAATTTGTGGAGTTCACCAAGTGTTTTTCATTTCCGTGCTGTCATTGAGTCTATTCCATTTTTCCAATATTTTCTTACATTCAGAAAAACTTAGAAAATGTTTTATGGAGCTAAAGGAGGAATTGTCAGCCAAAAATGTTGTAAATGGAAATACTGCCATTTCATTTTTCTTTGTATAATCATACTTTTATTTTCTTTAATGGTATGCCTTAACTCATAAAAAGTTATGTCATAGATATTTTTTTTTTAATAGGTGACATAGTATAGTTAAACCCTAGCAGACTTTCTTTCATTTAGCTAAATAATGATCCCTAAATGTTTTCTCTTATAGCCATTGTACAGTACGTTAAAGACTTGATAGGCACTGAACTAAATGCCAAATGCGAAAACTTCCAAGCCGTGCCTGGATGTGGAATCAAGTGTGTCATCTCCCGTGTTGAACCATTAATGGTATCTGCAATGCAGTCAGAGCAGCTGACTAATTACACCAACCAATTAAGGTAATGCACGATGAAGATAAAATGAATGAATGGTTCAAAACCTAACCATGGTTTAAATACCAAAATGCTTTGCTATTCTTTGGCATTGCTAATAAACCAATGAATGAAGAGCAACTGATTCATGATTTTTATTTAAAGTTTCAAGTAGCTTATGTTGTACACCATAAAATCCCCATCCAAATTAATTGTTTACTCTTTTACATCTAGTGAAATATGTGGTAGTTTAAGGGTAATCATCCAATCTTTTTCATAGTTTTATTGGAATTGGCAAAGTATTCTTTTCTCTTTATTTCCAAATGATTTTATACATATTTACATATCTTTCTATAGAACTCTCCTTGATGGAAAGCCACCAGGTACAACAAGGTCAACTGTTAATGTGGGTGGGGTATCAGTGGAGTTGATTTCAAATGAACCAATGCCACAGGAGAGGAGGTCTATGGAACTTCAAAAATTGTTGTTGAGCACTCCAGATATGGATAGGAGTGCAATTGGGGAGAGTCCTACAAATTATGAGGTAATGTGAGAGCTATAAATTTTATAATAAAAAGATTTATCTTCAGATATATTTATTAGCCAGCAGTCATGATAAATAGAAGGTTTTTAAATGTATGCAATGAACTATGGATATCTGTTTGCTTGCAATCTGCTTGACAATTGTTTTAAGTCATAATATCAATCAAATCTTGAGCTCTAATGGGACTCACATGGCAATTTTTCACCTACTTTTGAGTAAGCTAAATGCATAAAATTGTAGCCATTGTGTTTCACATGCTATTTAATGATACATGTGTGAATTCTCATACAGGAAAAGCATTCATTTATTTGTGCTATGAAATAGATACTTTCAATTTACAATTTGTAATTACAGTGACAGCATGTGTTAACTGATGAGGACTCACAAAGCCACATGACAAGTGAAACTCACTCTTGCAAGATGGAGAGGACTTTTCCTATACAGCGTACATTTATGTACCTACTGAATTTCCATATTCAGAAAATCACTCTGCTTGTATTTTTCATAGTGATGTTTTAATGCTTGTTAGCACTGAAATCTAAGCGACATTTAAGTAGAGTGAATGGGAAAAGATAAGGGAATTTGATTCTAGAACTTTTACATGGAGGCCTTTGATATGAAGGTGATGCATTCACCTCCACCACACCCCAAGTGTTTTTTATAAGTATGAGGATGACACTTTCATTGTGCAGCCACATATGTTACATTAGGTAAGAATGTATTCAACAGCCAGTATTAATAGGGGGGAGAGGGAGGGTAGCTGAGGATACAGATGAGGGAAAGGTGAGGATTAAAAAGCGATGTTGTAATGACTCACAGGGCTCATTTGCTCACTGGAGGATTCCTCGATGGTGGGCATCAGCAGGACCATCTGGATTTTGGAGAGTTGAAATGGTATGAGGTAATGTGTAGTCACCAGGGGAAAGGAAGAATGAGATGTGGTGTAAGGGAAAAGCTTTAGGGATAAATGAGGAAGGTTCAAAGAAGGAGAGAGAATTTAATGCCATCTCAATGGGAAAGCCATCTTCAGGCTAAAGGAGATTACAGAATTCTGAGTTTTGAACATGTGGAAATATTGGGAAATAGTGCATTCAATATTATTGTATTAATATTATATCATCAGTATTAAAGGTAAAGGTAGGTGAATGGATAGGAGATGAGGACTAGGAAGAGAGAAAGGTGGCTATTCCTTAAACTCCTTCCTAACCCAAATTTTCATATGGTTAAAAACACAAGGCCCTCTTTTGCATTTATTTTACTTCAGCCAATTAGCCACATAGTGCTGACATCTTCATTCTGTTTTTGACCATAAAAAAAGCCAACAGTTAAATTTTAAGTTCAAATTGGAAAAGGAAAAGAATATTATCTGCCATTTCTCAATGTCCTGGTTCAATGCCGAAAGGTTAGAAACCTAGGTCACAGTGGGTACCGAAAATCTACTCAACAGACCTAAACCTAAATGGCAGGAGCCATCACTACCTATCTCAAAGAACAGCAGTACTCACTTCTTATTAAAGAGCAGAAGAAGCACCATGCGAAAAATCTACCCATAGAACTAGACCACCTCTGAAAGGCCTTCCAAAAAAATAGCTACAACATCAGAGACAGTGTCTGCCCCTGACAAGAATCTTTGAAACCAGGGAAGAAACTGTGTCCAAGACAGAGAAACTACCCTCCAGGGCATTCCTGCCCTTTACTACACCACTTTAGGAAGGATATCCAGGATACTAGGAGAATTCAACATTTAAACTACTAAAAACCAAACAAGGAAACTATGAGGCAGCCTGGTAAAGGATACCAGAGCAGACCTGGAGCTAAGAATGGTAGACATTTATTGAATTCCCTGTGAATGTGGTAAATTATATATCAGAGGGAGTATTGACACAAATAAGACTAGAATGACTGCAGAAACATCAGACTTGAACAGCCAGAGAAGTCAACTGTAGCACAGCATAGCATCTTGAGGAAAACTTCTATATCAACTTTGATGACAGAATAGAAATTAAAAAGGTCCAAAATAACTTAAAGGACAACCAAATGCACACTACACACTGAGTTAAGTCTGGAAGTCTGTACTTTAGAAGGAGGAGGAGAAAGGGAAAACAGATCATGAATCACTTGAGTCAGGCATTGGAATGAGTATAATACATTTCAAAATATAAACATAATACATATCATCGTATACATAATACATATCTTTGGCTTCTCATATTTTGTGGCCATGTTCTTCCATGATGTAAGTATAGCACTGTTTATAAATATTGCTGTTTAAAATACACATGAATAAAGCATTTATGCAGATTTAGGATTTTTTAAAAATGTTTTCAGGAATTAAAAAAATTGTCATAGCAAAATTATATCATCATAAGTGATAACACTATTATGTTAATCACAATTCCATATTTTGTATTATAGGTACTGATTGGAAACAGGGAATGGATGAAGAGAAATGGAGTCAACATAGGTACTGATGTTGATTTGATAATGACCGATGAAGAGGAAATGGGACATACAGCAGTCTTGTGTGCTGTGAATGGTTAGTACTGTTGTATGCTTGATCTGTTGGATTTATCATATATTTATTTCTATCCAGATACTTAATAAATCAAGGCTTAAGAAACTACTGATAAAATGAATACCCCATCAAATTAAAAAACATTTAACAAATGTTATGGTAAGAAACCTTTGCAAATCCACATACATATATAAATTTATTCAATTGGTCAACATATTTTGCTACACTGAACATAATGACCAATTGAATAATTTATATATATGTGGATTTACAAAGTTTTCTTTCCGTAACCTACGATGGAATTCTACAATGTATCAGCTACCACCATCTCTTTCAACATTGAAGAAAAATATTTTTAATTTTTTCTAAGTACACAATCTGGACCCAACTTCAAATTTCAGTCTTTTGCTTATAATTATTAAATTAATCATTATCACTCTTCTATAGTATTCACTCTCTTGCTATTTTTGGGTCTTAAGAATCAATAAAGAAATTATCCTTTACTTACTTGATGTAAAATGCTACTTTTATCTCTTTTGGAATGCAACGGTTACTTCCAAAAGAGATAAATGTAGCATTTTACAACAATGTAAAACTAGGCAACCTTTTCGGCCCCAAAAGCAATCTTGGGCAGTCCCTTCAACAAACTGAAGTATATGAACTCCACTACACAGGTTGTCAAATGGTATACATTGGCCAGACTGGGCAAAAATTTGAAGCTAGGATCAAAGAACACAAAGCAGCTTTCAGGAACAGTAATCACAACTACCATTTCGTAAAACATTTCTTGGAACACAACCACACCAATAATTTCAAACCAAAAATTTTTCATAAAGAAAGTAAAGGACCATGACTGGATGCCTTAGAGAGTTTGGAAATTTTTCAAGTCATAAATTCAAATAACTGCATTTTGCTCAATGAACAGCTATACCTTTCCCGCTCCCCTTATCTACAACTCCAGTTCTTTAGCCACCACCCCCTCTCCTCTCCCTTCCCCACAACCTCCTGACCCTATTAGTGCATCTGCTTCATAGGCCCTGCCTCTCTCCCCCCCCAAAAACCTCTATTCCTGAACACACCAATAGTGACATATCACACAACAATAATGACCCTATGTTACCCTTACCCGGATGCTTTTCTACCTTCCCTCCCCTTCTCTTCCCCATCCCCTCCTAGCCATAGTATATTAAGGAAAACTTCTGTATTTAATATCACCTGACGATGTTACTGAAGTAGCGAAACCAGTTGTAAAAATAAAAATTTTTATATGGAAAAGGCAACATGTTTTTTCCAACCTTTCATTCATTTTTATTTTATTCTGTCTTTTGAATTTCATATTTTAATTGCTTTGCTCCATGCAGGTTTATTAGTAGCAAGCATGGCAGTTGCAGATAAAGTGAAGCCAGAGGCACATCTAGCTGTGTATTCCTTGAAAAGGATGGGATTGGAAGTTATTCTTTTAACTGGAGATAACAGAAAGACGGCTGCATCAATTGCTCAACAGGTATTTGATTTTGAGAAAATCATTTGGATCAAAATAGTGTCAATTTTTTATGTTTTATCTGTGAACAGCAGTGAATTTATGTGGATTATGCCCTGTGGATGCAGGTGGGGATAGGTCGTGTGTTTGCAGAAGTGTTGCCATCTCACAAGGTAGCAAAAATTCAGAAACTACAAGAAAGAGGTGCCCGAGTTGCTATGGTTGGTGATGGTATTAATGACTCACCAGCACTCGCTCAGGCAGATGTTGGAATCGCTATATCATCAGGGACAGATGTGGCTGTGGAGGCTGCTGATGTAGTTTTGATGCGGGTAAGTCTCAAATTTTATTGTCAGGATTGAAGTGAATGTAATTGTTGTAAGAATTGGTATAATCAAAAAGTACAATATATTTTTTAAGTGACACATTTACTGCATGGGTAAGCTTGAGGAGTAATGCAGAGAGAGCAATTATCAAGCATAATTGAAGTGAATAATGGCATAATGGTATTGGATGCAGATGGTGTACAGGATAGGGGGTAGCAGAGCAAGCTGACTTGGTTTGAGGAGGAATAAACTAGAGGGAGAGACAGGGTGGGTGGTGAAAGCAGAGGGGGCAGCATGGCTGTACACTGCTTAATTTTTTTTACTAAATGTTTCACTGTAGTGTAATATCTTATCATTGATTATGCATAGATGTCAGTTGCATACCAAAGGCTATTACTTTTATAAAAAA
Organism: Rhinocypha anisoptera; assembly: GCA_011762765.2. NCBI lineage: Eukaryota > Metazoa > Arthropoda > Insecta > Odonata > Chlorocyphidae > Rhinocypha > Rhinocypha anisoptera. The sequence goes on along the minus strand of WURS02000011.1, from coordinate 4,343,241 downwards.
TAATGAGTTGTGATCATGCAGGCCAAAATTCCACCTGTTAGGGGAATTATCACTTAAAAAGAAGTGATGGCCAAATTAACAAAGTACACCACCATTTTAAAATAAGGTAACCAGAAAAACAACCAATTATCTAAAAACAGGAAAAGCTTATATTTAGATATTAATTATATCATATTTATAGATTAATTCTTCTTCTTTCTTGGTGTTACGACCAAATGTGGGCTCCGACATCCCTCTCATAGAATAACTACTTAATTACACATATAATATATATAACAGTACATGGATTTTATAAACTTCCCGTATAATAGCTCAATTCCACTTCTATCTGAATTTTATAACATAGATTTCTAATAAAATGTGTGGATGAACATTTTCAATTTATCTACTTTTTCCTAACAGAATGACCTACTGGATGTGATCGGGTGCTTGGACTTATCTCGTAAAACTGTGAGAAGAATCCGTTATAATTTCCTATTTGCCAGTATGTATAATCTTCTAGGTATTCCAATAGCAGCAGGAGTATTTAGTCCCATTGGTTTAGTTCTGCAGGTAATTTGACGTTTTTTTCTATTTCACTGTGTAGTAGATTGTTCTTGAATATCTAAATAAATGCTTAAAATGCATGAAAGTAAGAAAAGAATTTTAAAGTAGGCCTTTCATAACATTATTTATTCTTAGTTAATTGTATGATCAAAACACAAAGTCCCCAATTTAAACAGATTATATTTAATGACATTATTTAAAACTAAATGAATAAATGGGTGAGCATGATTCAAATTTGTCTAGTACTGCTAATATCAATCTAGTAATAATATATGTGATCAGTGGTTGGATAAGTTTTTGAAATGCCCTTGGTTTGAATCCAACATCATTTATACTATTTTCATAAGTTTTTGAAGGAAAATGTAATATTGTAGCAAATATGTAATTTTTTTAGTTTAGTTTTTATCCTGTTAGAACAGAATAATATTAAAATTGTGTTGGTCTCATCTTACAAAAACAATGTTGTATGCTGCGATTCACCTAAAAAGCAGTGAAAACATTATTTGATTATATGAATATGATCTTCTTTTTGTAACCCTATAACATTTCATGCAAACACTTGACTTTATTTTAGCCATGGATGGCTTCTGCAGCAATGGCACTGAGTTCTGTATCAGTTGTTGGGTCATCATTATATCTTAAAATGTAAGTGTACTTTTTACAACACTTTAAATATTGAATATTCTTGTCTACATTTTTTATGTAGTATCTTTCAAATATTTCTATTGTTCTTGTTGATTTTATATTCAACAGGTACCGTAAGCCTACCAAAGCATCACTTTCCACACCTGAATATCATGCTGCGATGCAAGCTCACTATGCTGCACTTAACAATGATACCATATCTGCTGTTTCACTTCATAGAGGATTAGATGATGATGATGATTTTAGGCCTGGTGTGTCAGCCAGAGTTGCCAATGGAAGTACTCTAAGCAGGTAAAAATAGATAACCAGATAGGAGTGAGTGATGATAAAATGATCTTATTCAGCATCATTTAGATTAAGTAAAATGATGTTGGCTGAATTTTAATTAAGTGGATGCCATTATATCTATATTAGTAAGAATTTCGACTATAATTTATTTTTATATTAGGTACCATAAATAGTTTGAAAAAAGAAGTTTTAATTGATATATAATTTTTTTATTCCCAAGTTTTAAAATTAATTTTCATTGTTATAATGGCTTGGTAATGATTTTATAAAAGGTTCTCTTCACATAACCATTAATTAATTGCTAATCTTGATTTAATTTTATTTCTGTAAGTTGCACAAAGTGAATCTATATTTTTTAATGCTTTATCTCCAAAAGAGCTGTTTATATTTTTGATCAGTCCAGTCAGATATGGATAAAAAGTATACATTTTTGTTTATAAATGTTGGAATATTAATGACTGTACTTCCTGAATTAAGTCAAGTTTTAGTCAGTGTTTGAGACATAGACATATGCCTCATAATATCAGAAGAAAAATTTCTTGTGCAAAATGAGAATTAGAAGAGTAATTATGTGGGAGTAAAGATGTAGAACCATCATGGATTCCACAAATCCCAAATTTATTTAGTTATACATTCAGTCTATTCGAATCATCGTTACCTGACTACATGTACACAATTTGTCAATGTAAAAGAGGATTTAAAAAAATATTTTGAATCACTATAATGTGCAAAAATCACCATTAAGTCCACACTTCACTTTGTTAAAAATTTTTAAACTTTCCAGCAGAGCTGCAGCTTTTTTGTTCATATGCCAATTTAAATCACCTTGCTCCCAGTGTAGGACAAGGATGATTGCAAATGGTTTCAATGTTTATTGTGTTAATACAACTTTATATGCCTAATAAGTGAACATTTGGAGAATATTTACCATACAAAATGAATTGTAAAATTGAGTTTTAAGGTAAAAGTGATATATGGATTATTTAGGAATACTGACTTTAACCCATTCCTAATGAAATGGTTTCAGCTGTAACTAGGTGGAATTTCTCCATCATATAGAATTAAAAAACAACAACACTGTAATCCCAAATTAATAAACTTTATTTCCACGACCAAGGTTTCACCACAATATTTCACCTGATGTTGCAACACTGTGGTAAAACGTAGGTTGTGGAAATAATGGAATAGCAGTGTTGTTTTTTAATCTGTATGTTAAGGCACTCCTATTGTAATTTTAACTTTTTGTAACTATGAGTATACATACCTGCAAGTATTAACAAGTTACATTCCAGCTGTAGGTTTCCAGATATTTTAACTTCACTCCATTCTAATGATTTTTCATAATTTCATTGAAGCATAATCCTCTCAAAAGTCAGGCATAATTATTAAAGATAATAATAAAGGTATAATTCCTTTTTAAAAGAATGTCATAAATACACGTGGAGAATTTAAATATTGATCATATTGCTGTAAAAGTGGGATGAATAGTAGTATTTGTGTAGTGATCTAGTAGTGAAATTAAATAGGTAGTCACTAAAAAGATAAGAATAAGTATCAAGTTTTAAGTGCATTTAGATCAATTAATCCCTAGAGGAAGTGGCTACACAAGTTGCCAATCGGCAACACTGCCTGTGTAGGCAGCCATTTGGCACACTAGTGTAGCCACTTCCACTAGGAATTTAATAAATAATAAAGTAAAAGAATGCTTCAATACTTTAAAATAATTCTCCAGAGAATTGGTATGTTGATAATATCTCAAGCCCTATTTCCTTCCTAAGCCTTTTCCCATAATTCTGAGGTTGGTTATTAAGTGGTTTTGGCACACATTTGATAGGCTGCATGCTCTTGTTGATGTCAACCATTCAGGGAAAATTAGTTTGAGATAAAGAAAACATCCATTCCCTGGATGGTATTTGAAACCACAACCTTTGAATTAGCCAGTGAGCACATTATACTCAGCTAACTAAAGATTATTGCAAACCTTATATTTATTAACAAATTCAGTTAAATTTCTAAAAATTGTACCAATAATGGTCTATGGCAGCAGTTTTTGTAATTCTTTTCTTACAGGCAGCTTGATGGGTATCTATGCTTACTCTTTTCATGTGTTTGTTCTGCAGAATTGCGGTTTCTCTTCTATATTCCAGGCTTGGGTATACATTAAAACTTTTTAAATTGTCATGTTGCACTTCTAACTTCAACGTGAAGGGCTTCATTGTGTATTTTTGTGTTTTCAGATTTATTTGTTCTTTTGTCAGTATGTTATCACATTACAATTTCTTACCCACCAGACTGGCTGCAGATAGCTCAGCAATGAAAGTGTGACAACATTGGGCACTGTCTGGGCTTGTGATGAGTAAGTGTTCTGAACTCCCATTGGCTACTCTAGCACATCGAGCTATGCCATCAGTACCAGCATGCTTCCAGTACACATCGTGTGTTGCCTTGGAGTATTTATTAACTTGTGATTTTTGTGTGTCAAGTGTTTCAGTTTACCACATTATGACTGCAAGGAGTTAAATATGGAACATTTACACAACTTTATCTCTATCAAGGACTATAATTCCACAGCACAACCTTATATACCCTATATTTTCTGCCAAGTGCACTTTGTATTCCTTCATTGTTAATTTTTCAATTAACTCCTGCAAAAACTTATTCTACTGTATGGTGTTGGATGTTATTTTGCATGTTGTGTGGTGTGGTTAAATTGTAGTTTAATGGTGATGTGAACATTTACCAGAAATGTGCATGCCTTCTTTTGTTATATTTAGAGTAGAATTTGTGTGATAGTAATATAACCCAAAATGATATGTTAAGTAAATATCTTCAAATCATTTTATATGAAGCTTGATGTCAATAAATACAAATTTTCTCAATAATGTGTTCCAAGGGTATTAGTTTTAGTCTTAAAAAAATAAATAAGAAAGCTCATTATAGTGCCATACTTTGAACCTAAAATCTATCTATTCCTAAAGATATTGTCAATGGGTCTTCAAATTCTTTCTGTAAAACATTTGGGGAATGGATTTCATATTGTTTTTTTTAAGTTTACTATCAAAATTCTTTGGATAATGTGTTAATACATGGATATTTCTCTACAGCCTGCTTTTATGTGATGCCATCAGTAAGTTTTTTTCAATGCTTTTTTTTACTTATTTCAACCTTCACCTTTTGCTTTAGTTTGGTAGTTATTTTCTTGGTTACTGACCATTTTCCATAGAATTTAATGGTGTGGGCATGTTACCTTGCAATGAATTTCAGATTATTGAGTGAAGCATGCAATAGAGAGACAATATTCATAGGTATTAATAATGACAAAGGGATATCACGTTTCCTGCTCTTAGCTTTCCTCTTAGTCATTAGTTTCAATTCCACAACATCAAGCCTGAAACTACACAGTTCATTCATAGGTATGACATTCTATTGCCTTATGAATGTTACACAGCTTTCTATCGGTCTATTCTAATCATCTCACGAACATTTGCTACAGTATATGTGCTAATAAAATGTATCAATTGTTTAATAATCTTCATTTAGATTTGTTTATCTTTAGATATTTTAATGGTTAGTGCCATTAAGTTATTTTAGTTAACTATGATAGTATAAAATTAAAATTCTGTAGCAATTTGAAATTCATTGAATGTTGACATCCAGGGGTAGATATTACAGCACCCTTGCGAAAAAATTATGGACACTCTGAAGTGACTAGTTACGTCATAATTTTATTAAGACTATTATACACTGATAATAATCATGTTTTGAGTGTATCTCTTTTTGGTAGGATTATTTGAGGCTGTGAAATAATTTGCGATGCGTTATACTAACACGCTCTAGTCTAAAATGTTGTTCAAAACTATTGTAAGAATTATTTAGAACAGGAAAGGAACTTAGGGCAGAATAAAAATCATGGCATAGTAATAGTTGTGAGTCACTATTCAGAAGGTTTAAAAAGTCACCTACAATCCTGCTTAAGACTACCACATCTACTTATTTAGCTAACTATGCCTGATAGTAGAAGCATTTTTTTCGTATGGTTTGTTGACTGCTATGGTCATTTAGCACCTCTTTAAATCAAAGAAGAAACCCAATTGTACAAAGAGAATACCCATGCCCTGGGTGGAACTCGAACCTGTGGGTTGGCAGGCAAGCACACCACCCCCAGGCTATCCCAACCAGCTCTAGGTCTGATTGTGATATTAAGAGGAAGGAGTTGATATAATATCCAAGTATCACCTATGTTGTTAGATAGGACTAAAAGTGTTAACAATTATTTGGGTTGCCCTACGTTATGTAACAACTGAGTCATCACCAGCAAGGTCATTCGATCCTCGGTACTATACCCATGATAGTTGTCACCTTCAATATAATTAAAATATGTATGCTGTCTTTTCCTACATAGTAGCTATTAGCTGTGTCAGTATAGTAGTTATATTATTATCATAATATATTGCCAATATCATGTTTAATTAATTCCGCTGAAACTTTTACTGTGTACCTCTTGAAATGGTTTGCTGCCTATACACTCCAAAACTATAAATATTTTTCGGTGGATGTCTAAATAATAAATCACCACCAACTAAGTAAAATTGATGTAATCTAGAATTATAGGTTTTTAAATAAATTTTAATTAATATGAGTTCCACTCTTAAACCATAAAGGTGCTGAGATGCTGGTGAAATGCCTCCATTCGAGGAAGAATATCTAAATGCTGCAGTCAAAGACATCAATATAGTAATAATGCCTGTTATGCATTTTAAAACTTTATCTCAGAATTTTCACAAAAATTTTATCTCAGTTGTCTATAATGGGAATTTTTAAAATCATTATTGAAGTTGCACTATGAATTGCATGTCTGTTTTAACATACATTTTAGTGGTTTTTTTGAAGTAAACAACTTTCAATGTGGAATTTTACAAAATTATTAGTTATTAATAATTTTTATCAGAGGATAAACATTATAGCACAGTAAAAATCCAGTGATTTCTAACCTTCTTGATGTTTTATTGAAAAAATGTTTTGTTAATGGATCTGCAACTAACTCTACATCTAAGTTTCCACAACATGCCAGTTATGCATGTTACTGATTTATCTCTCATATACCTTTTTATTTGGAGACATAACATTAAACCAATATCACCTCAAACGTAATGTAAGCACAGGGAAATAGACCTGGAACCTTAATTGGTCTTTTAGTATCAAGTAAGGAAACTATTCTTGCATCTATGCAGAGTTCTTAGTGCAAAGTCTCATGCACCTAAAGGCTTTTACATTTGAACTAATGTACATAAAGTATTTGATTGTTTAATTCATGTAATAACTAGAGTTGAAGTATAAAAAACATTTAATCAAAGAAAATCTACATTGTAGCTTAAAAGATGCCAAGAATTTTCTTTCTTCTGTAGTTGTAATCAATATTTTCCATACATTGTTGAAATTGAACTATCATGTTTTCAAATTTTGCTCTAGCTTTACTCTATGCAGTATAATTCTTCCCTGTATATACTTCATATTTTGTTTGTTATGTTCTAAACCTGTGGCTTTGGAGCTTTTTTTATTTACTGCTCTAAACTATAGCCTACCCTCCTTTTTAACATGTTCTTTTGTATATGTACATATCCATGCTGATCCTCTTTGATTCACTCAGAATTCCAAATACATTTTATGGGAAATCCTAATAAATTTCTAACATAACATTTTTGATAATTGAATATCACATATACAAAGGTATGTAATAATGACTTTTTCTAAAAGACTGGTTTTAAAAATTATTCTGGAATAATCTTTATTAAATGGCAACAAGAAAATCTTTCAATGCATGTACAAAATTTGAAAAGTTTTCTTTCTGTTTTCATAACCCTATGGACTTGCAACCTTATATGATTTTTTATAAAGCATTTAAGTCAAATTGTATTGGAATTATTTCATACTCATTACAGGGCATGTTTCACTTCATCATTTTAACAATGCATGATAAAATTAAAACTCCATCAATAAGTGTATGTTGGATAAATAATTTTAAGTAATATGACAGATTTTAGTAAATATTAATACCCATTTTCAAAGACCACACCCTTTACCAGTGTAAATCAAAGGCAATACCCAAACCATCAGAAAGCTGCTTTTGTTGCTTGAATAATTTTGTTGCTTCCTCATTTTTCTTAAAACATCCATGTATTAGTGCTCTTAAGTGTTTCACAGCAGTAGCTTTTTTGATGTACATATTCTTTGTATCCAAACAGCTTTCTTTAGACAACCCTGGTCTCATCACTGCTCCCGTGTCTGCTGTGATATTGTTTGTGAGCTTTTGCTGCCGCCTGTCCATTCCCCCAAAGTTGAAGCTTTATTTTTATTCTCCTGTCCCCACCCCAGCAAGCTTTTTCCCTCTGCACAGCCTCGATGGAAGCAGATTCCCCGCTGAATGAGCCGTCTCCTTTTGTGGAAACTTTCAGGTTCCTCGGGGGATGTGAACCCTCAAGCAAAGTCGGAAATGGGAGTGGACTGGAGGCTGCACCACTACTTCACTTCGACGAAGAGGAATCTTCCACACCTCCTCTGAAAACCTACCACCCCCTCTCTTCCTCAGACTCCTCCACCTATTCACTTGCATGATCCATCCTCATTCACCAATATATTTTTTTTTTAAATCCAATAGCTAAAAGAATGCCTTACCTCTTTTAAGGTATGAGATTACCGCATCACAGTTCCTGACTATTGTGTCGTCTTTGGGCTAATTGCAATCTTTTAATTTTTTAAAAATTGTGGCTAATACTTTTAACTTTTATGCTTTTCTTCTTTCAAGGAACAAACTTATCACCCAATTTCACTTTTGTGGCTAAAGGAGTGTATATATATGATAAAGCCCTTTCAGAATATGATTTATTAACTTGGCAGTACAACTTTTGACAAATATATCACAATTATCATCCCCCATTAATTTATAAAGCATAATGACGCATTGTATAAAAGTATAACCAAAATGAATATGTGCCATCTAACCTTCCCTTCCCCTCAGCCCAACTCTCCCTCCCCTTCCTTACTTACTCCCCCCCCCCCACTGCCTCCCAAACCACCTTCACTTGCCTCCTCCTTCCATTCCACCCACCTACCCCTCCTCACCCACAATGAATATTTATATATATATATAGTTTGAAAAGTAGTGTCTTTAATTTGTAAAGCCTAGTGATACATTGTACAAAAGTGTAAGTCAAACGAATGTGTGTAGCATCCCTTGCCACACCTGCAGGAAAAACAAACTACCCTTTTTTACCCCTTTAGAATTTGAACATTCAAAAACCCTGGAATTACTTGTTAGATGTTTTTACAAGAAACATTTCCTCACAGAAAGAAAGTCTCTATCTTTGTTGGTTCTCAAGATATCAGAATATTTTGAAAAATCACTTTTTACTCCTTTAAAATCAGAATAAAAAAATACTTTCTTAGTGGTTCCCCATATAACAACGCAGATATATCCTCAAAATGTCAATTTTATAACTTAAATGGTTTTTTTCTCTGAGTTGACTCTAAGTCAGTCACTCACTCCAGACATTCTCCTTTTTTATATAGATAATTCGAAATGATAAAACACTTGGTTATTTCACTGAATATTTTTATTTGTTAATGACCTGGATTTTAATGACAAAGCAATCTACCTGACACTTGAAATTGTCTTGAATTGTCATTGAAACCTGGGTCATGAGTGAATGAAAAATTCCTGTGAAATAATCTAGTTTTGAATCATTTCATAATGGATTTAAAAAATTACACATGAAACAATGAATTATTATATCATAGTCAGTAAGTTTTAGAAAATATAGTGAAATAGCACTCAGAAATCCTAATCACCTCCAGTCATGATTTATTTCTATGAATTGTGTATATCCATTTCACATAGTTGAATCATGTAGATTTCAGTAAATCTAGGTCAGTAAATACTTAATGAATTCATATTTCTCAGATATTGTTGATTATCAGCAGAGATGATGGCTTACAGGTTATCTAGTGTTATATTAGACATTAGTCCCATCCATCCATCAGTCCCATTTAATTTATTCTCTATTGCCTTTGACACCTATTGATTTGGTTTACATTGCTATAAGTACCAATGATAAAGAGAAATGAACTCCACATTAAAATCTTCCAGTTAATGTGATTATCAAGAAAACACATTACACACATACATTAATTTCAACAAATGTTACAATTAGTGAAATACAGTTAGCCGGACATTTTTTTACTACTTAAAGGGAAAATATCCCCTAAAAGATCATTTGAATTAAGTAGAACCTCAAAAATTTAGACTGAAACATATTTCTGAATGTACAGTAGTGAAATAATCCTGATGGTAAAAAATTATTGCAACAAATGTTAAACTAATTCATTTTGTTTCTATCAGCTATCTTTATGCTTTTGTAAAGCAGTTTAAAAACTACCCTTCTTTGCTAGTATTGAATACCACAGATTATTAAAAGGAGGCTGAAAAGGAATCTTAGTTGCAGGACTTACCTGCAGTCTTGAACTTTTGTTAGTCATTACATGACATGTTGAACAACCTGTAGGGCTTGCAGTATCCATTAGATATCTCAACACTTACCACAATTTTAAATACATAATTATTAAACAATATTGTAAGTAACTCTTTGCATTGAGTTATTTCTTTTTTGTCTGCACAAGAGTTCTTGTTTCCTGTCATAGTAAAATGAATGGAGCAATTTAATTTTATAAGTTAATGTGGATATTGAAACATTACAAAGTAATACATGGGTATAAAGTAACATGTATCATTAAAAGCTAGTTTCAGTGATTCTTGTAGATGTTTACTTACTGTATTTCTTTTTGCCTATAATTATACATAAGAGAATTTATGATGCAAATCATTGTAAATTTCAGTATAGGAATTTCTTGACCAAACTTTTAGAACATTTAAAACATGCACCTTCAACCAACTTTCTGAGAGTTTTGATTCTTCTTGTGGCTTCAGCCAAGGGAAATGACACACAGGGCATCTACAAGTTCTAGAGCCAGAGAAAAATATTTTAACGAAAGAAATTACACTGTTGCATGCATTCCTGCTGTCATATGACTGAACTCATCTGTAGGAGTCACTATTTGCAATTATGTTGGATGTATTTGTTAATAATGTTGTCCTAGAAGCCTGAAATTGACCCATAGGAATTCCCTTCAACTTGTATTCCACTTTTGAGGACTCATGTAACCAACAGGTACTTAAACCTGGTAAATATGGAGGGTGATCAAGCAATTACACTTAATTTGTTAAAAAATTGTGAGTTGCCATACTATATAATGGGGTATATGTAGGTGGAACCGGTCACTAGATTTCTAGTTTGACCCTCCAAAATAAATATTTTGTGAATTGTGGATAATGGTCTATCCAGCTACTGCTAAAGCCTGAAACTTAGTTGATACAAAGAGTTCAATCATTCAGATAACTTCCAGCAAGGTTCAAGGTTAAGTTGACTTAATTGAACAAGAGTTCCTTTATGGTTATCTACATACTGGATACATTTCCCATACAATATATGAAGTAAATAGAGGTATACCCATACACCTCTATTCACCTACATCTGCACGAGAAAACTTCTTTTGGACTGAAACAAATATCAAAGTAATTACCCATTATCCTAAACACCTAATACTAAATACATAATTCACACTAGTCCATTATATCCATAATGCATTTAATTACACCATTGATATAGTTAATAGCCCTGTGAAAAATAGTTTGTTTCCTAAGGCATAGTTTCTAAGGACAGTCCTGTCATTAACTCTCTTAATTTAGAGATGATTGTGCTCAAAGTCAATTCCATCATCTAACTCAATGCATGGACTCATTTGAGTTTTATTATGTTTTACATTTCTCCTGATTGACTGTCAGCCTTTAAATGTTACAGTTCTATAGAACCTTCTTGGATAGTGTGAAAACAGAGCAATTATGATGTGTTTTTACAGAAATTAATGTTCTATTCAGTAAATGAATCTTCATTTACTGGACCTAATAATGAACAATTATGCTCTTGCAAATGAGCATATAAAAATTAATTGAAATTAAAAGCTGGATGTATAAAAATTGGGTTTCATACAAACTTATGAAACCCAAAACATTTGCAACACATCCTTGTGTAGTAGTTACTCCTCTTTAGATGACAATGTGAAACATCATTTAGTGCATGAAATGAATTTTTGTGAAATAATTAACTTTATTACTCATTACTTAATAGGCTTATAATGTTTAAAGTGTTATTTTATAACTATTTTTTAACCTCCAATATCATAAGTTTAGAAGCCCAGCATGCATCTTTTATTGTCCTTAGCATGCAGATTGATGCACCAGTACATGTGATGCAATCAATTTAAAACCAACTTTAGAAACAGTATGCATGCATTATATATTACCCATTAAAGAAATTCAATGTCATCCGATATAATTACCAATTATTAATATAGCACTCTAGAATATCCTGAAATCTTTTCAGCATTTGCGATAGTTCATATTAGCTAACTCACCAAAATTTGTATTTCATATTTGATTAAAATGCTTTCATGAATGGCTAATCATTTTTCATTGTGATATAAGGCATAGACTAATTTCTGTCACGTTCAGCAAAATATAGACTAATAGACAATGAATTCTTTTAATAGTAGCAAGAGACAAAAAAATGAAGTTTGCTTTAAATTCATCTCTTATCATGAGGCCCATTATGAGGACAAAATTCTGTGGGAATATTTATGTAATATTTCAGAAATGGTCAACTGATGTTAGTTTCATCCCACCATTTAGATTTTATATCTGACTCAGCACAAATATGCAGGGTTGGAATGTAGTTAATTAATATGTAATTTCCATTTTATATACGGATCAACTCTAGTAATGACTTCTACAGTTGAAAATTGTTAACTTTATGAACAACACAATAAAGCTTGTTTTAAAAACACTTCTGCAACTTCTTATTTACAGAATTTTTGGACGTGGGAAGTTTTCTGAGCAAGATCTAGAAGGCCACTTGCTGGGACCATATGACAATGAAGATCAGTTAGATATTGGTGTGGTTGAAATTAAAAGTAAAACCAAAGGCAGTAAACGCCATAGTCTTAACCAACCAATTTGAGGACCTCAGTCTTTGAGATGGTGTGTGTTGTCTGCAATATGCACCACTTCCAGAAGAACCTAGGTGCATTGGAGTCGATGTCCATATACGTGTATACATAAATATATATTTTAATGTCACTGAAAAAATTTCCATTGATAAGAACCAAAGCTTTTTAAAAAATATTGTGACAAGTGCTAGTTATGTTAATTTTTATAAATTTCATGTCATTTTGACATTTTTGAATGATGTTTTAATTATGTTGTTTTTGATTGATGTTGACATTTTAATTAATTTAAATTAATATCGGTTTTTATAACTATATAAAATGATTTCAAAAAGTGCAATTCCGTAATTATTATTCACTAAGTGAATATATTTTATATTTCTCATCTTTGTAACTATAGGTGTGGTAAATATAATTTGAATGGATGTGAAATGCAGATGACAATAAAAACATAATAAAGAAGTTGTAGAAATTTGTTGAGAATTGTACAGCTTGAATTGGATATGATATATCAAGGCAGACAGAGCAACTTTTATGTGGACGTGTCACGGAAGTGGAACAAAATCAGAATTTTTAAAAATCTGCTGCAATGTTTTCAATCACCAAAAATTAAGATTAAAAATAATTATGTACATATTTTATTGCCTACCATACATTGTGTATGAATTTTAAAAACCACAAAGTACTAGCCACTATTTTTATCAATGCATGGCAGGCAATTTACATAATTATTTTTAATGTAACATTTTATAACTGAAAACAACATTATTAGATAATAGTAACAAGTACTTAATCTTCATACCATTCCTTTAAACCAAGTTTACAATACAAAATTGTAGTGTTGCTGAAAATCTATTTAATATATGAATAGACATTTCCCATATAACTCAGTAAGGTGGAAATTTTATTAAATTATATACGATAAATGCATCTGGCCACAGGACATGCAATTATTTGCCATGAAGAAATTTATAAAACCAACCATACGAAAGAAGTGAATTATATTATTTTATTGATAATTTCATCCTTGATGAAATTATACATGGATATTTCACACCACCAAATAGTGCAACAAAGTACATATCAGCAGATATATTGAAATGATTCACTATATGTCTTGAACACTCTTTATATGTCTGTAACAGAGTTTGGCATAATTTTACTGATTATGCTTGTGAAATGATATGAAGACTCTTGGATTATCTGAAATTTGTAAATATTTATGAAAATGCATAAAGTATGTGAAGTAACAGGTGTGGGGCTGGTATAAAAGAAGCCAAGGTATTCACCCTATGTACTTCCTGCACGTTATGACATTATAAATGGCTTTTACAATGCTTTATCAGGGGAAGCAATACAAAAGTTGGTTCACATAAGATCCAATGTGTACATCCTTTCTCTAAATAAAGTACTCTTTACATTTATACCAGGAAATCTCAACTTAACATACATAAAAAATAATTCTTGGACCTTTCTGAAATTCAAGGTCTAATTAAATTTGTAAGAAGGAATTTTGGCATTAATAAAATAAGTAAATTTTAAGAAAATGCATATTGCTCAAAAAAGTCAGAATCAAAATTATAACATAAATTCCACCTAAAAACATTCATATGACCTATAATTCTTACAGTAGCACTTTGATATAATCACAATATTAACTAAAATTCTGCTTTTCACAAATGGCAACCACCGCCAAAAATATTTTTCCCTAGTGACTACTGTTAACCCTGTCAATATTCTAAGACTGCATAAAATAAATGCTGTCCTTTAAAAAAAAAAAATAGCAAAACACCAATGACATTTAGTAAATTCTTAGGCAGCCTCTTCACTTTTTATGTAAATTTCATGGGTAAAGGACACAGCTTCTTTTGAATTCCTGATGGAGTCATTCCCCATGTAATTCCCATCAATGCCTGAAATGGAGAAAAACTCACCAATTGCAAAAGACCTTCCAAATATTAGGAATGTATTTTCTTAATTAATTTGCTAACGAATTTGATTATATTATTTATAAAGATAAATATTAAACCAAATGACAGGCGAACATTTTAAAATGATTTTGTTGTCTTTATAGTGGATATTCACTTCCATTGTGCTTTTAATAGTTGGTTTCCTCCTGATGGACTGAGTGTATGATAAACACCAAATATAAGGTGAGTACATCAATCCCATCACTAGTTAACTTAATATAAGCTCAGGAATAGGGGGGGGGGGGGGGTTCTAGGAGGGCACAATCAATGATTTCTTCTTAATGTGTAGCGCTTGTCTACAAAAAGTCTTGAATCTATTCTATTGAGTCTATTCTGCTACATTTACAACCACTTCACTCTGGAACAACATGTATTCTATTAAGCCTTCAATATTCACACCAGGTGCATTAACTTAGGGTCTTTAATTAAATAACTATTATTTTACACTAATTGTAGACTGTAAGGGACTCATATGCTGTTAAAAAGTTTCTCATGAGCATTAGAATTTGCAGCTACTTTATTGAATCTTAGAGGTTTGGCAACATGATTATTCTGTGTGATTATGTATTTTGATGTGACCTCAATGTCTTCACACCCTTGGGACAGCATCTTTACTTTTACATCAATTTAATGTGTATATTTACCAATACTCCTCCTAGGTGAAATATTCTGATGAAAGTAATTTGGAGTGCTGAATGTTGGCCCAACAGCATTGCAATCATTGTTACAGGACATACAAAAGAAAAATTAATTGGAACTCATTTAACTCATTTTTATAACAATTCTTACAAATCAAACATGGTTCCACTTGAAAGAATATATAACATGTACATCCGCCAATGTTCTGTTTATTATAAGGAATAAACCACAAGGTAATGGCATGCTTAAAGCAGTGACTGATATATCACATTATTAGGTAAGTGAGATCGAGACAAAAAAAAGATAGGCATTTTAGATGGATTGCTGGTGGACAGAAAGTATAGCTGAAGGAAGAAGGGATAACAGATCTTGTGACTAGACCACTTGGTACTTCAATCTACAACTGGTGAAAACTGGAAATCACTAAACCACTTTTACCTTCGCTCCATGTCTGCAACTGTAGAGAGCAGTATTAGATTCTTGGTTTCCAATTGGCTGTCATTGGGATGGCAATAGTCTGAATTTTCAGAGCCATGAGGATTATAGGGTCTCTCAAAACATGGAGAAGGGCTTTCAAATATATACCCTTCATTCCTCAAATATCGTGCCCACTGAAATAAAACAGAGTCTATGAACCACCTCTAATAACATAGGATAACTTAGACGGGTAAACCAAGAAAACGCACTTAATACACTTGGTGTATCGCATTACTGGTACACAAGGCCTCATTAATTTCATGTCTACAAAAATGACGACATGAGGAGTGATCTTTCTGCTAATGACGGGCACAGCTTTGTTATTGTGTTCAGAACATACTGCAAGTATAAATAACCATTTAGACTTCGAGGTGAAGAAGAAAAAAAGTTTTAGGAAAAAGTTCCTACCCTTTTGGATATGCTTTTACAGATATAAAATACGTGCATATTTTTCAATGTCACAGCGAGTTATCAACAAAATGAGCGCTGGTAACGTGAGGAAGTGCATGAAAAATGTTACTACAACTTAGGGTTGGCGTAGTGCCAGTTTTCAAAAATGGTGTTAGAATCAAAATGAATGATTTGGTGCAAATTACCTGAATGATCTGAATGGAATAATTTCTTTTGACAGCATACTGCAAAGCTAATGGCAACTTACACTAAAATAGTATGTATAATGCCTCTTCCATTAAAGTTTAATGGAATTACCTTGACTCAATTAAATTAACTTATTTAACCTGATAACCACCCAAAGGAAAATATTTCACTTACGATTTGGTAGCAGTGAGGATACATAAGCTGAAGAAGCCGCCTTGGTTGAAGGTAATAGTTGGCACCCTGAGGATTTTAAAAGAAAAGGCGTATAATTTCTGATATTGTGTTGAACCTGAAACCAGAAACTTACTCTTTCTCTGCCCTCTTCAGTTGCCATGCTATTTCCCACAATAATTTCATATGCCCACAAATCTTCTCTTATTGAACGCATCACCGGTGCACTCTGCGTTCTTGCGCGATTCCTTCCTCCTCCATTTTTTGAGTGTCCGTAAAGCATTTCTTTATTAAATTAAAATGTATACCCAAATAATGTGAAGGATTCAAATTAATTAATAAACTAAATCACCAGGATATCAAGTATCCAACAGCAGCGTTAGGTAGGCACGTATCACTCTCAAGCACACGATTGCTATAGCCGTTTATATATACGATAGGTACGCTGGCCAACTGTTTGGTTAAGTTGGTTTTTCGGTTTCTTTTTTTTTCCCATAAAAATAGGGCAACTGGGCAAACTCCGTCATTCAATGTGACTCAACAGGACGAAAATGTCGCAGAAAGTTACAATGTTAACAAAAATCACATCAGGAATTACTATGTCTTCTCTAGTGTGATACCTGTGATACTTCGTTTCTTTCAACGTATGGAATTTGAGGACCTCAGCGCATTCTTCAAATTTCACGCGAAGGAAGGAACCATCCAGTTAAAATGTAAACTATTATGCGGTAAGTTAAACTTATTATTCCTAAACTACTGGCAATATTTTCAAGTAGAACACGTTATTCGAAACCTCTTAAGGAGATTGTGATGGAAAAAGCAATTAGAGTAATAGTTTCATGACTACCTTACTCTTGAGTCCAACTATGACCCAGAAAATGTGAAAACAATGCCAAAATCACAAAGCCTTCATCTTCAGAAGTCCTCACACTGGTATAAGAAAAAGCAATCCGAGTAAACAGAATGGTTCCAATCCCCTCGACCTGTGCTACGGCCTGGTTAAATGACTTGCTCGTTCCAATGCCTAATAAAGCTGCACTCATGGTAGGATCACCCATATTTAAACTATTTGTAATAATTTAACTTTCAGATTATGAGGATCCAATCAGCCAATATCTATGTTAAAGCATTCATTTATTAATGGGCTACAATTTATTTTTCTGAAAGCATGAAGCATTCAGCTCTATTACTTGTGCGTCGCAGAGCTACGACTGTCAGTTTTACTGACTGCAAAATAAAATAACGTAGTTTTACAGAAAAAAAAATATTCGACGTCCCAGGTTTCGATTTATTCGACTGATCAGTCATCATCTGATACAATTACAACAGGGGTGAGTGGAAGGAGAACAAAGCCTTTATGACACCATCGCTTCTTTTCTCAAAATCTAGAATTTACATGCATTCCCAAATGATCAAGCCTGGGTCACAGTGGAATGAAGTTACTTGAAGTGAAGTGTCCGGTTTCCGACAGATGAGTGGTGAATTAGTAAAATATGTTAGTATTCCTGTAACAGGGCAAATGTTCATTCATTCATTCTATTTAATCTTCATCGTGGTCTGCCCTGTATGTACTGCTGAACATTCAAAGTTAGATTGATACACCCCACTTTTGTATAAAATTTCATACTTCTCCTTAGTTGAAGAACTAAGGTTTTTTAATATGACTTGTGTAAGCCTGTTTTTATTTGTATTTTTTTTACATATGCTTAATTTGTTTGACCATTCTTGATTTTTTGCTTTTTAATTAATGTACATATTTATTAGAGTAGAGGGATTGCCTTTATTGGGTGCAATTTGTTTAATGATATTTACCTCCTTGCTAAGATTATTTAAGACTTGGAAGTAGTGAGAACTCATTTACCATAGTATGAAACACTGCTAACTTGTGAGAATGGTGATGCCTGGAATGAGAGTGGACCACTTGATGGATGCAGGTTTCTTTTCTGAAAATAGAGAACTCTACTTTCTGATTCGCCCTTTGTACATTCATGTTTGGTAGATATAAAATATCTTCTTATTTCTTTTATTTGGATTTTAAAAATTGCTATTAGAATTTTAAAAAGTTTGGAAAGTTTGCAGCTGCCTTGAATCCCATTATAATCCATTTACAAACGATACCATCCATTTATCAATACTAACAGAATGCATTTTTGAACAAGTTGCTACTTGAGGAAAACAATTGACATTCAAAAATGATCCACGTAGATACCTGCAAACAAGGGGGAAAGGGGTAAACCCATTGCTAGACCATTGGATTGTACAAACACTTTTCCATTGTATTTAAAATATCTTTGGGCAAAATGACTGATTTATTATTTTTCAAATAATTCTTCCTCCGTTTCTTTGGCTTTCCTGTGGGCCCCATGGTACCATCCTTGTTTCTGGTCCCACAAGCTCTTTGAGAATCTGTTTTGCACACACTGGAATCTCTTTCAGAATTAAACTCAAACAGTAATTGTTTTTTTAAGTATGCAGTGGAGTACAGAGATGTTGAAGATGAAAATTTACAGAAATGTTATCACATATAGTACCTTTACGTTCTAAAGTTTTCATTTATGTTGAATTATGTTGTTCCTTGACTTACGTTTCAAAGCAAAATTATCTTATCTATACGTGTATATAAAAACGTATTCACTCTTGGGCATAATATTTCTTCATCTAGAAAAATGTAAAAATTAATAATTATTTCATCGTCATTATTTAGGTTTAAGTCTCACATATCCGCATTTTATCCTCACACTTTTGGCTCCTTATATTTTACATTAGATCAATTTGTAAATTCAATTTAGGTCAGAAATGTTCTTTGTAGATTGCAAATAGTTATCACATGGAGTCAGGGCCTTATTCACCTAGACCAGAGGTCTCCAAACTTTTCAGTCCGAGGACCGCATTAGGCAATACACGTAAATTTCCGTTATTTTTTTCCGTAGACATGAAGGTCTCCGTGGGCCGTAGTTTGGAGACCCCTGACCTAGACTAACTGATTGGAGGACACTTTACGTATAGGAATCTTATACATAGAACAGAACCTTTATGAAAATATAGGCAAGTTATTTGCCTATCAGCATTAAATTAAATGTCATGAGGCTAGGCCTTTTTCTTTTACACTGTTCAATCATAAATTAAATATTTCAATAAGTAAACCCTCACATAGGGCGCTCTCACAGGACGCGATTTGGTCAAGACGAGGTTCGGCTTCCTAGAACAAAAAATTTCTTAGGTTCAGATTCTTTTTTTTCTACCCAAATTTCACATGGCGCGGTGTCTGTTCTTGGTAAGACGCGGAGTACCGTAGCTGACGAATGACTTTTTGATTTAATTGTACGCCTTTCGCATAGTGTAGACCGAAAAATTACTACCTGTAAGTACGAATTATAAATACGAAATAATTTTCCTCGTGTAGGTAATTGCAAATCCACAAAATATTATGCTGAATTTAAAAGATGAATGAAGTACAATCGGCAATCACCATTTTATTTGGATTCCTAGTAGTACGATTTCACAAGACGCAGCAATTTCAAGGAGCGTATCTACCTCGGTATGTGAGGGTTAACTGTAGTTAAAATAACTGGTATTTCTGTTTCTTTAATGTAGAATGCATAAAAGTACTTGGCTATATGAGTTTTGTTTGCTCAGTACCTATTCATTCCTCATGGCCATGAAAGTGATAGCTGTTGTTCAAGAGTAGACACATCAGCAAAAGTCACCTTTGCCGGACAGGTAAATTGTCTGAAAGAAATACAGCCATGAAATAAAAAATGTACTTACTTTAATATATGGGCTTAATTGTAAGAAACTTTTATCAGTTCTCTTAACGAATGTACCCATCTGTTGAAAACCTTTGTAAATGTTCATTAAATATTCCAGATAATTATATATACAATTTAATTCAAGAGGAAGGGGATTTTTTGGGCATGGGAATAAAACAAATATTACGATATTGAGCCTGACAACTCTCTAAAAAAAAAACCTTAACGTCCTCTCAGAGACACTTGATCTTAGTAGGGTCCATAGGCCGAGAAGACAATTTTGATCGTTGATTATGATTTCAGACGTTCGATTCCAGAGTATCATTGGCAGCAGATATCAAAGTGATGTAATTATCATAATTAGAACCTTTTAGGTAAGTGTCAAATATACAGTAAGCAAGTTATTGGTCCACGGTAAGGAGTAGGAGATTCAACATCCATCCGCTGGGTGCAGTGGCCAAGAAAGGCCTAAAGCCCCTTAATTACATCCGTAAAATAACAAGTTACATGTGAAACGTTCAGAGTTAAGTGTAGATAGATACAAATCTCATGGATTTGGAGTAATGCTCGTTGATTATTTGAGAAGTAATATTTTATCACTTTCCGTACATGATGTGGGCATTACATTTTTCTTAATATTAGAAATATATTTTAAACATTTCATGTAAACATCCATTAGGGCACTGGCGCAATTTCGTTGGTTTCCTGCACTGAAGTGTCTCGTGAGGTGATTCGGCATTGCCGATCAATTGATTACGTTAGGGACTCTAGTATTTTTTCTTCCCAATTTTAAATTTCAATCATGACGGTGTTAATATTAGAGGACTTTCGTCTTTAGAATTTTCTACAATAATGGGGGTTTCCTGAAAAAAGTATTTTGCATTTTTGGCCTCTGCCGTCACAATGGTCGTGATATCTTCCGCACAGGTAAGCGCGTTTGCTTTCTTTTTAATATTATAAGAGAAAAATTTGAACATCATGATTCCCCCGTTTACGCGGAAAATTGAACAAAGGGTTAACGGATTTCCGCGGATTCAAAAGTCTCCGCTGCAAATGAGAATAATGAACAAAGTACCGTCTTCTTCATTTTCTTGCGCTTTTCCCTACCCAATGTGGAGTCTGTGGAATTAAGTGGATAAGTGATATTTCAGACACAAGTCCGAAGAGAATGAGGGGGATCCACCTAGAACACTCAACGTATGTATTTCGTAACCTTAAAAACCTCGTGCGAGAAATCACGGTGATAACGTTTTGCGGGTCGTGGGATTGTCAGGATACAGCATCCTTCCTCATCGATTTCAACTTTTCGATTAGAATTTCCTTGATTCTAATGGTATGTAGGCAAGTGGTCAGTCTCCACCCATATACTGTCAGATAAATTGGGTATTTTCAGGCGTTACTTTGTGGAAGCGATTCATACTAAAGATGAAAACACTTGGTTTTTCCACATGAAAATATTTTATTACGACCTAGGTTTCGACTTGTTAAGTCATCTTCAG
>WURS02000011.1:4275059-4291781 GCA_011762765.2 Rhinocypha anisoptera | reverse complement strand
ACCCACGTCAAAATAAACTCGTCACTGAGAAAGTATGTACTACAGTGGTCGTATTAACTAACTACGTAATTGGCCAATTTATGGATTCAGGCATGACTAGGTGGAACCAATACATTATGAAATAAATTGTAATTTGTTTCACTGTGTACTAAATAAGTAGAAATTTCTTAGTGAATTTATTTCATACATATTTCCCGTTTATTGAAGGGGAAAATCAAAATAATATTTATCTGAGAAACGCGAGATTGTGTATTTAACAATATTTGATATCCACATCAACAAGCAGAGGATTGGACAAAGGGCCTTCTAGAAATCAGTGAGAGTCGACCAGTGACGCGCAACAATAACTATTTTATGTGCAAGCGTTGAGGCGGATATTTCATCCCTAATTGATAAAGTCAACGGTTACAATACATTCGCTCTTCGTATGCCATAGTCAATGGTTACTTGCTCGACACTTTCCTGGCTAAGATTTTATTCATGGTCATTTAGGCGCATAACCCTTGAGTACCATTTTTACCGGTGCACGCCTCGGAGTTTGCGAGTAGAGTGCAAAGCAAGACTGGACAACAAAAAGACTTCAGTTGAGCAAGGACGTTTGGAACACCCGACAGCTTTTAGAATACCCTTATGCTTTTGTTAGCGGAAGAGCAAACTCTCTTTGTGGCGAGATAGTTGGTCACATGCGGAGATGATCACTTGGATGGTGCCCTTACTGTAACGACCTCATCAAGGTGCTTGTTGATTGTATCTCGTTGGATGCGTCAATTAAGGCACACTGATCTTATCGACTCCCTTTCTCGCAAATGCTCCAGAGGTATACTTTTACAGCTTGCGGGGCCAATATACCTTATCAAGTGCCAAATGGTTGTTGATTTTGAAAAGGATCGCCAAGTTTTGTGTAACTGAATTTATTGATAAATTGACCCAATGATAGTGACAGTCGAAGGAGGGAAAATCGATTAATAAAATTTTGTATTGCTATTCGTATTTGTTTTGGTGAAACATTCTTCTTGTTGATTCATATACCAGTTATACCTACAGGTAAAACTATCGCCATTTTCAGCTAGAGAGAGTTGATTGTCCTTGACTGTAAGCTAAAGTAGACCTGTTCAACAAATGCATGACAGTGTAAATTTAATTTAAGAGCACGCATTCCAATATTTCCACATACATTATTTAGAAAAAAAGCGAACCTTATGGAGTAATCACAAATGTAGCAATAGGGAAGAGAATGATGGCATTGGTTTTTTGACAGATGATTTCGTTATTACTGCGCGCTTCTTATGATATGCCATGTCCATCTCTGTCATCAATTTAATTTCAATTGTGAATCTATCACCTCATGCTTACCCCACCGTTATGAATTTATTGCATCCGCCATCCCTTGAGAAACTAAGATTAGCCCTCTAGGCCAGCCTTATATAGCAAGATCATTTGTTCGGATCCCTTCTTAAGTACTTCTGCTATTAAGTAATGAAGATTCAGGCGTGATATTGTGGGATAACGAAAGATACATGGCGAAATGAATTTTCAACTTTCCACTCAATAAATTTATTCAGTGGAAAGTTGCAAATTCATTTCGCCATGAATAATTCTGCTATGCCTTGGTCATCATTTTCTCCCGTCTTACTAAACAAATACAATAATGTTCACTGTGGAGGCCGTCACTTGGAGGAATTCCATGATAGTCTGATGGTTTTTTTCGTGTTTTGTATCTTTTGTGGAAATATAATAGTTATTAAAAAACCATCACTCCAAATACAATAATGATACCCTTGGAGAAATAGTTTATGCATTAAGTTCAGTGCGTGTCTTGTGAGCATCCCATTAGTACATCTAAGGTGCTCAACAATCGAATATTTTTTGCAATCATTTTTGATAGTTTTAGTCGTATATAATTTATGGAGTTAGGCTATTTAGGGAGCGACTCTATAGAGGCTGAATTTAGTACATCATATTCGAGCGAGTATGTAGCAGAAGACGGAGAAATATTCTTCTTACGTCTGAGGATGGACCATTCCTATCCGTCGCCTAACTGGGAGCCGTTTCTTCCCTTTTTGGTGGCTTCAATGAGCAAGAAGCATGTCATTTACAAGGTTAAGAATCAGATAAATTATACATTTGGTAGAGGAAGACATAGTAGGTATTACAACCATCATTCATACGACGAAGAAAGACCGTCATCGCAGTCTAACGTAATAAAAAATGAACTTCTCTTTTATAGAGGAAAATAACACGGTCAGGGGTTAAAAAAACAGTGAGCATTGACCTGAAAAGTCAAGTAAGTTGTGTGAAGTGTGGAGTTGGTCCCTGCACCTATTCCTGTATCCGTCTATATCATATTATAACACAAAACTATCACAACACTGTTTGTTGTCTACAAAATAGTTTGTAGATCTTTTTCGGCATCATTTACATAGTTATAAGCATCAAGGCGTGTTCAATAAAACGAGTTTTAAGTTTATACACCTTAGGAAAATATTAATTTCGTCCTGTAAAAAAGTATTTAAGAATGATCAAATGATGTATAAATTTGTCTCTTTAAAAATTGAATAATAAAGTGTGACGTCTCCTCCAAAACGATACAATGAATAGTCAGAGAAATAAGCCATTGGATCAACTATGACTGATTTCAATACCTTTAATGCAATCAAATGTTACTGCTACGCTTATCGTTAAAGAGGGCTTTGGTCTCCGTTGCACGATAAAAATATTTTCGTTCTCCAAAGTGGAGAATTTCTCTCTTCTGACTTAAAATTTTATGGGTTACATTTCTGGCCGCTGTCATCATTTTTGTTGTTAGGGGAAGAGGCTACTGGTGACATCAGCAGCCCAGTTAATAAAAGGCTATGATGCAAACATTTCAATTCCTTTTCCATTATATCTTCTTGTGTCTTTCTTCGTCGAGGAAAGGCCAACGCGAACGGCTTCTCTAAAGAGCGTTCATACGCCCTAACTTCTAAGAGGTTTTGCTTTCACTTATCGCTTGTCTCGGGTAGATTGAAGAAGGCTTATATAGCCTTAGTTACGCAATTTACGGTTACGCTCAAACGTTCATGGCCACTCAGAATACGATGCCGATAGAAAGTCTGCGCGGTGTAAAGACACCATCCTTCCAAAGGGAAAAACCTCCTGAGACAATCGAAGAGTGGGTGGTGTGAATTCAATTCATTTCTCTTCACTATGTTTCGCTATGCCAAGATGCTCCCAGTTAAAAATTTCCGTCGTCACTATCATTGTTTCACCGAGGGTCTATTTGGTACACTTGGTACACTTTCCCCAATGTCGTTCATTCGCTACCAGACTATTTCGGTTACTACAAAGTGTAAACAAAAACGGCCGTTTTATTTTTAGATCGCTGGTATAAGATATAGAAACAAATGAAAACATGCCAACAATGGCTTCATTTTAAGAGCTGGAAGTCGGATGTTGGCTTCAAGGATGACAAATCAATGAACTGCCCCGATTAGATTCTTTTCTGAACCCCAGCAATCAGAAAAAGGCCTGCCGATTACATTTCCATCTCGTCACTTCACGATCGACGACAGGAATGGAACACAGGAGAAAGGAATGTTCTGCCCTAAAGAGGAATGTAAGTAGATGCCGATTTGAGCTCGTTTTAGCATCGCTGTAATGTCATCGAGTTTTCCACCATTGTGTGACCTCGGCATGACATGATGCTATCTTAAGGTAGGTCCGGCGATGTGTTATGAATGAGGACTTTGATTAGTAAACGGCGTTTTGTGGATTGCCTATCTCTCGGGGAATGGTGCGCGTCGTCGAAGGAGCATCGTAGTTATGTAACTGGCGCTTAGATGCAAGGACGGGGTTTCTGAATGTGAATGCTAATAATACGACGGCGCTTGTGGAGTTGAGAATTTTTTTTTTAACCCGCATCCTTTTTTTTTATAACCGGTCGCTTTTCGCGAAGAGATGTGGCAGTTAGGGGTGCCCCATGACGAAATTAAAACGATATTAACTTCGATACCTTTTATATTTTTACAAAATTAAAACGTAACACGGCCAGTTTCGACGATAATCATCATCTGTTAAGGATTATCTTCGAAACGAAATCTTTTGAAACCAAATTATGGCCTCCTCAGTGAATTTTACTCTGGTAAGTTTAATCGGGATCTGTTTTGCGCTTATCAAACTGATAAATAGGGTATTTTCAGGCTTTACTTTGTGGAAGCGATTCATAATGAAGATGAAAACACTTGGTTTTTCCACATGAAAATATTAATAATTACGACCTAGGTTTCGACTTTTAAAGTCATGTGAAGATGACTTTACAAGTCGAAACCCAGGTGGAAAAACCAAGTGTCTTCATTACTTATCAAACTGTTTCAGAATTTCAATGTCGTCCTCATGATGGAGTAAGACTTTGTTTCCAATTCTGATTGGTACGATGCCTCGTACGTTTCGCCTCGCTTCCCCAGCCGATGGGACCGGAATTTTACGATATTTCCCAATTTCGCCCATCGTCGACGTCCCAGTCCCTAATTTCTTCCGGCCCAGTTGGTGCACGTGGCTTTTTTCCCCATTTTCTCACATTCTTCTTCTTCTGGAGGTGGAAGGAACACTTTCACCGTCCGTGGAATTTTTGCCATCGTCGGAGTTAGTCGAGGGTTTTTTCCGTTGTTTATTTTTTTGTGTCTCTTTTGTTCGCTTCGGTCAACAGGTGGGCGGGCGCGGCGGGAGGCCCGTCGCCTTCGGCCGACCGGCAGTCCGTCCGCCCCCCCTAGTCGGAAGGGGGCCAGTCTCCGCGGCCCCAGAGTTCTCTTTCTCCCTCCCTCCTCGTCCCGTGTCGTCACTGACCAGCCTCTCGCGGCATACTACCGTCCCGTGAGACAAGTCCCTCCCCACGATGACGTAATCTCACATATCGCGTCTTCGGCGTGCGCGCCCACCCGCAGTTCTTTTTCTTCTCTCTCTCTCTCCCCGCCCACCTATCTCGATTTCTCTCCCGCTCTGTCCCGATCCTCCCTCCACCTCCACCATCCCACCCAACCCCTCTCGTCTCTCGCTCCACATTTAAATAGGTTCGGCTAGTTGTCGGGTTGATCTTTTCGGTCGCACGCAACCTTTACGTGCTTTAATCTCTCAGTTGTGTAACCGTGGACTATTGAAGGGTGATCGGGGAGGAGGCCGAATTATGCGTGCTATATTTTTGCGAACGCCTTGGCTCTAGGATAATTGTCGCTCGTCACACGCATTCATATGCGACCGGAGGATTCATTAGCAACTTACCCACCGCGACAAAAGGATTGGGAGACTGATTTCTCGCACGGTATCGGTGACGGACATAAAATGACTCGATCATTTCCGCCGCTGGCATTTCTCTTAATAATCTGCCTGAACTGGAATGAAAATATTATAGTTGGCAAATTTTCATTCACCTTGTGATGTACTTGAATGAAACAAGTCGTTGTCCTATTTACCCTAGCATGGAAGTTGCAATTCAGTTGTTATTGAGATTGAAAATGATTCAGCTTCCGAATATAATAGACCACATAAGTTTTTTCCCTAAGGAAGAATAGATGATAATAAAACACTCATTTATGAGGAGATTCGTTTTTAATTTTTATCTGTGTTCCACATTCTACATCACAATTTAACTCTGGTATAAGAATTTTCCTGTCAATCGGTGGCTACACTATACAATAAAATAATTACTGTCACTTATTAATATTTCATATTGTCTACCAATATTGTCAGTAAATCAGGTAAATGTTTCTGGTTCCCACAGGAATAACCATACCCTTAGCTATCCAGTTATAAATATGCAGATAATTTTGAATGATTGAAGTCATTTTTCATCGAATATTGTTTTCATATACTGTCACTTTTTATAACGATTAAAAAGATATTATAAAGTGAAAAATTGCACTGTGAAAGATATCGATTTTATGAAAAATCATAGACCTCAACCCTCTGCCAAACCGAAGTCAGTCAAACCTAAGAATTAAAAATTATGGGTCAAATTTTACTGTTTTATTTATTTGAATCCTATTCAGTGCTGCCATTCTCATCATGGCAAATGTGATTAACCCTTAACTGCTCCCATCACATTTTGGTCATTCAAAGTATTACGGTTTTCCCAGACCCCATTGATACTCGATATTTAAAGGTTGTATGATGATGTGTACGTTTGTTTCTCTTTGCATTTTTATTGCCCTTTGGTTGTTGTCATCTTTCCTTGGTAAAATCCTGAAAGAAAAGTGTTGAAAGTCATGCTGATGAATCATTTGTATCCTACCTTAGTGGGAGACCATTTTCTGCTTGTATTATTGAAGCTGTTCCTGATGAACTCTTGCAAAATGGAAAAAAAATTCATGAGGGCACAGCTCAGATCCATCTCTTCAGTTGACCATTGTATAAAACTGACACCTTCTTGGAATTTTGATAAGTTTTCCAGAATAAGTGATAATTTCTTCTTTTATGGGGAACATTGAGTGTTATACTGTTTGTCGGTTTTCCTTAGTACTGATTTAAGTAAATTTTGAATGGATATAATCATATTGTCAGTTGAGCATTAAGTCACAACCTCTGTTGCAACTCTTTTAGAATGTGCCAATGGCATGATTGTAAAGCATTTAAAATGTATATGTTTATGGTTTTGACATTGTTAGTGATGCTTGTGAAAGACAAACATCCTCTTGATGCGTACTGGTCCAAGGAGATCCATTTATAGAAATGACATTTGGCAGAAAATGTACTTCAAGAGAACAATGATGATTATGTTAAGTCTTTTGAATAAAAAGTGATTGATACATTTGGCCTTGCAGCATATTGTGTCAATAGTTGTGAGATTAAGTATTATAAGTAATAATTCCTCATTAATATTAAAACTATTTTTCCATAAAATAGAAAAAACCTTAGTAGTTGTGCCTACAGGAGAGGTAAATGTATTTTCACAGTTTTAGGGTTAAATAAAATTCCTACAGAAAATGCCTTTCCTTTTTCTGGAGCAAATTATGAAAGAAAGCAAACACATAAGTCCTACTTAATATTCAGATGAATACTTTTAACTAAGTTTTGATAACAGTAGTATGAAAATTCTATCAACACAATTTGCAATGTTAATTTCAGCAATTTAAATACAGTCTACAGTAAGCATAAAATTTATTTGGTTAAGAATTGACCTGCTCCCTTTTTAATCAGCTATATAAGGACTTTTTTTGGGATCTTGGTGAAATAGTCTGTTTCATAAATTTCCCGGAAACAAATAGATATTCTTCCTCTTATGAGGCAAAATCTTTATAATAATCCAAGCAAAATACCAGCCAAGTTTTACAGTCTGGAGGTTTATTTGACTGATGATAGAGCTTTTTACCCTATGGTCAAAGTTTCATCATCAGTCAAGTCGCATATTTCCAAATTTCCATTGTCTGGGTCTCTCTCCTTTGTCATTGTCGTTGACACACAAATGTACTAATAAAAGGACAGATTGTCTGCCATTTGTATGATGATCAGAATTGTTATACATATTTAGTAATTCGCACAACTGACCCAATTCATTGGCCCCTTCGCCCATCACTTAGTTTCTCCAAAACTGTATGTGCAAGATAACTAATGAAAATTTTTTGTCAGTGGCCAATGGCTTCAGTGAGGATGTCCTCGGTTTGTATCATTGCTCAGGAAATACTTACTCTGTATTAGTATAGTCTTATGTAGGGTCAATGGATCCAGGTTTTTTTCAGATCTGAATCCTGAACCAGATACTGGATTTCATTTCAGATCCTTTATTTCATTTTGGATTTAAATTTCATCTATTTCCTAATCCTATTTTTATGTTAGATTTACAGAATAAACAAAATCATACAACTTAAAAAATAATAATAATAATACAAGATATCAGATTGCAACTTCTTTTAAATGCATTTGTTCCTGTTCACAATTATATATTATAAATTAAAGTGTCCTTTGTGTGAAGATGCTTTAATAGTGGTGTAGTGTACTTGGTATTTCCACAAGATATTTTTACACCACACTGACTGCACATGTGTTATTCTCGGGGTTCAGTGAAAAATGCTCCCATGCTTTGGAAGGCATTTCTTTAAGGTAATATGATGAAACTCAAATTTACTATTTCTCAACCACCAAAGCCAGAAACATTGATCAGTAAACAACACCACAATGGAGGCCATAGATGCCGAATTCACATTTTGTCACAAAATGTGGATATTTCATTTGTAAGATGAAAAAAATATTATAAAATATTTCAAGCTGCTAAACTATTAATTTGTAATGTCTTATTAATTATAATTAACAAAATAAATTGAATTCCCTACTCAGTACTTGCGTGGGGTGCTTCAATGTCTTAAGTCACCAAAATTATCTGATTTTACCTTGTGTCTTTGGATCTGATTTCAGTAGCGATTGAAATAAATGATACAAGGATCTTTGGTTCTGACAGATCTGATCCTACCATCCCTAGTCTTGTGTGTTATTAATGTATATATTTTCACTAGTAACATCATCCTTTCGCTGCATGTGAAATATTAGTTTCATATTCTTGCATTTGAAGTATTTTTTATTACCCATTCAAATTGCATCATATAAAAATTTTACCACATATGTTTTGCAGGTGGCTTTGATGGGACAAGCAATGTGTTGGCAGGGAAATTATTCAACATCCCAGTGCGTGGAACTCATGCTCATTCATACATCACATCATTTTCTGATTTTGGTGAACTCCAGACAAGGGTTAGTAATGCTGTATATAATATAAAACTGAACCTACCAAATCCACTTCTTTCATCCCCACGAGACAGAATGAAACTTTTTTGTGATTGTCGGACCTAAAATGTATCAAGACTTATTCGAATAAAAAAATTTTTAGATGTTTTTTCAGTAGTGGGCATATGCTTGAGCTACTATTATTCTCTTTTCTCTGGTCTAGGGAGTAAACAACTTACCATAAATCCCTAATGCAAAATATGCTCTACTGTAAACCTCCATTTCAATTTCATTCAAGAAAAATATCATGCCAAAGAATTAAAATCAGCTATCATTCATTCACCTTTAAGTCATAGAAGTGATTGATGTACAAGAAATTAAATACTATTGCTGTCATGAAGGAAATTCCTCTTTACGTTCTCACATGAAAAAGGAGTAGTCTCTTGTACTTTTGTAGCCAGGTATTGTAGCAGCATTTTGTGCATGAAGTTTGTTTATTTGGTGGATAATAAATTCCTTTTTGAATGTTATCAGTTTGATTCAAATGTGACACCTGTAACCTTTTTCCTCTGCCATCTTCAGATGCTTCAAGACAGACGGACAAACCAGAATCGAGATTTGGTGGCTTTGAGCACAGAATGGCGTCATCAGCTGTCAAAACTTTTGCACACATTACCAGAGGAAGCATCGGATGGGGAACTTGCCGCTCTTGTTTCGTTTGCAATTGCTTTTCCAGATGGCTTCGTAGCTCTCGTCGACACGTACGATGTTCAGAGGTATCCTCCTAGATATAAGCACCTCCCCCCTACTCCTCTCCTTGTCCCACCCTCTCTTTTCTCACTTACTCCTGCAAAGATGATTTTCACACCTACCCTTTAGAAAAAAAAGGAATTGTCTAAATGCAGTTGGATAATTCATCCCAGTTAATTTCATCCACTTATAGTAACTTGTTTTTTTAACTTGACATTATTCCTTTATAATTTGATCGTGTGGCAGTCTTGTTTTGTGATCAATTAATGAGAAAAGCATGAGGATATAGTTAAACAGTGATAGATTTTAGGGATCTGTTAATGAATGTAGTTATGGTTTTCTGATCATCCGTTTTCTTTGCAAATCTGATGTTGGAATCCTTTTGGACAGGAACATAAAATCCAATAAGCACAAGCCTCAGGCCCGGAGTCACATGGGGCTCGGGCCGGGGCGATTGAGGCTGCATATTAACCGGTAAGTCTTGATATGTTTGTGCCACACCTCATGCTGCATGAACCATTTTGTTTTCATTGCTAATGAGCTTTGGAGCATTAACTTAAAATTGCTGGAGATGCAAATTTGTGCGGAGAGAAAGTATGAATGTTGTGGTTGGTGAAATCATTACATGGCGATTGGAATAAAGCTTAGTTTTCATTTCATTATTAATGTGGGTTCATTAATCATTAGTGTTCTTTTTTATTTAATCGTTCTTACAATTGCAGACATCAAGTGAAATCCCTTCAATCAATCCCAATCAAGTGAAACCTCATTTTCCTCCTGTTTGAAATTAGCTTTCTATCAATCTCTTGAGGACCTATTTATGCAGTTTACATTTAATGTTCTTCCTACTTTTTCTCTTTTGAACATGTAAAATTGAACAGTTCATTATTATAAGTAAATTCAATTGTTTTAGGATTGAGTCTGTTGAAATGCATTGTAATTAAGTCAGGTATATTAATTACATTTCGCAAAAAAATTTCTCTTTGTACAACTAGCTTCACATTTTTTGTAGAAAATATAAATACATCTCAAATAAAAAAAAATATTCTGCTGTGATATATTATGGTCTCGTCTTTATGGGCAGCCATTAAATGCCATTCATTATGCCATGAGTCATTAAATGCATTTTTCCTTTTACTGAAAGTAATGGAATAAATGAAATTCATGAAACATATTATATATTAAATATGTAAATTGTAACTACGGTTGTAAAGCTATACACCTAAGTGTTCCCTTTGTAGATATAATACTCTGAATGCTTGTTATGCAAGAATGAGTAATAAGCAAATGAAACTGTATGGTGAGCTATAAACTAATGCTTTATGTCTCATGTTGGAGATTGCTAAACCTTTTGGAAAGAGAAAAAACATAGTGTGCGTCATAAACTAATTGTGTTTATTAATTTTTTCCTTTTTTAAGTTCATTACAGATGATGCATGCTTTTTAACGCATTTTACCTGGTGCAGAAGTAGGGTTGAGGTGAACAAACAAACAAATATATTTACTCCTAATTTTTTATTCCTTAAAAATTTATTCCAGCATGAATAGAGTAGCAAAGGCTTGTAGGTAAAAAAATCCAGTACTTTCCTAAAGAGCGAAGTTAATATAGATGGCATAGTTTAGATGAGTAGAATAAATCTTATTTCTCTTCAAAATTACCATTTTTAGTAGAGGAATTACTTACTCTATTTCTAATGCCTGTGTACCAATGCGAACATGTGAACACATGCTATTTTAGTTAGGCGAGTTACCTACTTTTAGTCAACCAAGTATATTAATAGCTTCCGATGTTAATTCCTGTGACCAATGAAGTTTAATGACATATTAAATCATTTCACTTGATTTTATAGAATCAACTTAGGATCCTTTTTATAATTTAGAAGCTTTAAATCCATCATCTCAAATCTCAGCTTCTGTTGTCATAATGCCTATTTACCAATAAACTATTTTGTGTATGCATTTATTTTGGGTAAAACTTATATAATATTGCTAATCAGATTCGATTACAAATATTTGTTTGATGGTTTGCATACTTGCAAGACCTTACCAATATATTCCTTTTATCAGTAATTGATAAACTTGAGTTATGGTCTTATCTTGGATTGTTTTCGTCTTTGGGATGTTTCTCCTTCTGTTATGCAAAAGACATTTCCTGAAAGGTTGGTGTGACCAATCATGTTGCTTCATTTTACCCAAATTAGTACCTACATAATTCCTTTCTGCCCTCCCTCACTCTTTCTCTCCAAACCAGCAATTGAATGGGAATGAAATATAGGGAAGGTAATGAAAGTATTGCTTGCACTTCAAATTCTGATGATTCTAACATAAATATTTACATTGCATGCACTACTATGCTGGAATAATAATAACTATGTTGGTTGTGTATGCCACTGAATGCATTTGACAAGATTTTGTAAAGGCATAACAAACAACTCAGATAAGGATGGTCAGACAAGATAAAAGTCCAATTCTACCAAGCTGGCGTATGTTATGAGTTATTGAATTTTGCTGAAGTTAAATCAATATATATATATATATATTTGATTCTGCTGGTAGCACTTTTTTTGAGTTTCTGATTACATATTTCCTCCAATATGTATCATGATTTCAATTTGCTTTCATTGATGTGCATTGAATTAATTTTTTCTAAATGTGTACATTGGAGATATAAACAAATCACTGTACTATATGTTTGCTAAGAATTACAGTTGTTATTTTAAACACTCAATTATTACAGAGGTTATGGAAACTTTGTCATCTTTATATATTGTCTGATGCTTTGTGATTTCATTAATTACCACTTATAAAAAAAAATATTATGCCACCCCACCAGTCTACGAATGTAGGAAATTTATGACAACTGGAAATTGATTAAAAATTAGTTATGTTCTTTCCATTCACTATATTAACCCTGCTTTTTCAAGCTCTTTCTTTTATCATTGAGGGTCAATGCTTTTGCTTATATTTTTACCTACTTATTGTGGAATAGCAAGGTGAAATGATAGTCAAATGTATCAGTTGGCATGTGTGCACAAACAGCAAGTCCTACTAGCTTGCTTTGTGGGGAAAGATTGAGGGAAAGGGAGTGGAAAGAGAGAGGGAATGGAGGAGAAGTAAGGGGAGGAGGAAGTGGAGGGATGGGGGAGAGGATAGAGTGGGAGGAGAAGTGGGGGATTAGAAGTGCATGCTGCCTCTCTCAATCACTCCATTTCCAAGTCTTCACTGCCTTATTTTTACATCCCTAATGCACCTTTGATTTCTCTTCTCAAGGATACACTATTGCTCAGGGTTTTCCAAAAGTTGGATACTCTATTGCTCAGGCTGTTCCAAAAGTTGCCATCTTATTAGGATGTATGCTTTGGTTCCTTGTATAAAATCACTTTCTGTTCTCCTCTTTGAGTACTGATTTTCATGGTAAGGTCGAGGCAGATGTGAATGGAACTTTCTTAAAACAATGCAGGTGTGCTTTCCTTGATTCCACTGATACATCCTCATTTTCAGATGCAGACCAGTGTATGTCTATATCAAAATGTTTTTTACATTTTTTGATCACATATTGTAATCAATATCATTTCAGGCTACCACCTACAAAGTGGCATGGTTCATAATAATGACATGATATTTTTTTCATGTCAGTTGTCAATGCAGTGTAAATAAAACTGTACAAATTAGTAAATGAAGCTCCCTGAGGCTCGAGAGTTGACATCTAAGGACCATTTTGCTCATATTTCCTGTAGGTTACTAGTCATATGTTCATACAGATATGTTCCCTTCACTACTATTTATATCTAATAAATATCACCAAAACTGAGAATCCTGTTGAGAATAGGTTTTTGATACCACCACCTGGACCTGAGACTTAAGAGGAGACTTTAGACTTGTGCAAACATGGTTTCTTCTGCTGTGAATACGTACTTACAAGATGGTCATCACCAACACAATCCATAGGAGAATAATTATATATGTATATGTTGGATTTTGTGTATCTCTCCATGTTACCTCACTATTATGCCATAGTAGTCTATTTCCTTTGTGTGTCTGATTTGTCATTCTCTATTTTGACATTCCTGACCTCTAATGGCATTCTAAAATTTTAAGTACTCTTCTTTGACTTCCTATCTTAAGTAGTCGTTTCTCAAAGATTTTTTTGAAAAGATCACTGTTGAAGTTTAATCTAATGTCTTCTTTAATTTCCTTAACATTTTTTTAACATTCATCCCAGTTGGCTGAGCCCCATAGTCGCCAGTAATCAATTTAGATTTTAAGCTAATCATTTCCATTGCATAAACCCACAAGGAGGATTAGTTGTAGAATTGGAATCAAGGATATCCATACCAGCAAGGTTTTATTCCAAATTCATTTGTACCCATCTCACCCTCCTGTTGTTAGTACTGTGTTCACCGTGTACACCTTGCCTGCATCAACTTTCATTTTTGGACTTTTGAGTTGATGCAGACTGTAAAAATCAAGCATTACTCAATTAAATACAAAATAAAGATTATTGTGTTATCTCATTCACAGTTTATGATTGTTGTTTTTGCTTCTCCCTGAGTTTTGGTTCTTTTATCTGATTTTAAAAATAGGTCTTGAGTGAATTTATCTTTCCATTTTCGTTTACCTTTTGTAATAAATGTTTTCAAGTATTAAAATGATAATAGCCTGGTGATTTCTTCATGCTGAGTAGAATTGTTTTGTAACTTATTATTAATATAAAAATAATTTCTATCAGTTGCTTTTAGTGCATTCTGAATTAAGTTTTTCTAATCTATTTATGAACTAGTTCATAATAGACTGTTTGTTCATTTGTCATTTTTTATGAGCAATTTTTTAAGTTCTATTTTTATAAGCTATTTTTAAGCTTACTTTTTAAGCTATATTTTTTAGGACTGAAATTTTCAATTTTTTACTACTTCCTAACATGTTAGTTATTTACTTTTTCCTTTATGCAGTTACAATCAATGATTGATCATAAAATTACTCTGTAATTTATAAAATTATTTAATGCTTTATCATTTTCTCTATCCCTAATTTATTTCATGTTAGAGCATTTTTCTGTAATTAGTATGGTTACATAAATGGGCAATGGAGACCTGTAATTATATTGCTCAAGGGATGGCAGAGAAGTTACTACTGGCTGGTTCCCTCAATCTTCCCTCCTCACAGAAATTTGTTCTTGTTTAACATTATTGAAGTGTAAATTTTGTACAATGACCAAAATATTATTTTTTTAAATTTTGCATGCTCTTCACATGCCTTTATGCAATAATTTATCTATCCTTTCAAATTATCATAAAATTTCTATGTGTGATATAATTTTGTGCACCGAGCACTCATTTCTTGAGCATTAAAAAAATACTTCATGCCCCTGCCAACCATGAATAAAGTAGGTTGTTAAAGTTGTCTAACCGATAAAAAAACTGAACACTTAGTAGTTAATCTATAATTGAAAACTAACTTTTCCCTTCCTTTGGCATGTGGAAATATAGCATATTATTCCATTT
Source organism: Rhinocypha anisoptera (assembly GCA_011762765.2). Lineage (NCBI taxonomy): Eukaryota > Metazoa > Arthropoda > Insecta > Odonata > Chlorocyphidae > Rhinocypha > Rhinocypha anisoptera. The sequence continues at coordinate 4,276,845 of WURS02000011.1, read as the reverse complement.
ATAGTTCTAAAATTTTGATAGTCTAATTGAAACTTTAAATAGTGGAATAGCTGTTTGTCCCTTCTTCCTTTATACTAAGAGCCTCTCAGCTTCTTCAATTTTTAATTCTTAACCAGTCTGTATGTTATTCCTTATCCCTATTTGCCCATTAGTCACAATGGGTTAGAGGAAACCCTTTCGACAGAAAACTTAACAGGAAACTGAGCTTTATGTAAACATAACTTGTACAAATTCATACGATACTCATCTCATAGTTCTTCTAAATAAAATGGTTCCTTTGCTTATTATTCAAAAGTGCTTATAGAATCAAATATTGTTTGATTCTGTCGGCAAAGTTAAAATTAAAATGTCTTACATTGATCTACTTCAGGAATGCCTTATAAATGATACCTCCAGTGCTGTTGTGGGAACTATCTGATTTTTTTTCTATTTTTCTTTTGTTGTTTATTAATTTTACTATTCAAGTATCAGTTAAATGTCTTATAGTAACATTGTATGTCATTTTCATGGGTAGTTGAGTTACTTTACTTATATATTCATAGTATGTACTTGAGTAACTTTTTATCCTTCACCACTGTTACTATTTCATAAGTGATACTGAAAACTCATCATTTTTCAATTCAATTAATTATTAGCTATTTTTACCTAAATTGAAAACTCAGAAGTCTCCATAATTTTTCTGTAATTCATTTCTATCTAGTAAGGAATGAAGAAATTTGATGAAATTTGCATGGTTGCCACAAAAGAGCTCCATTTAAATACTATTTAGAATGACAGATCATTCTAAAGAAGTTATAATTATTTTGTCACCGCTGTAATTTTGACGATACTTACTTATTTGTGGTTGGTTTACCTGGCTAATGGCTCTTCCTTACTACAACTATGTTTGCTATAAATTGATCGTTGGTTGAACACTCTAGGATTGAAAGTTATTTTTCATTGTGATTAGACCTTGTGTATATCTGATACACTAGGGCTGTGGAAAATATGTTATTTCAAAAATTCACTTTGTGTATATTTAAACTAGAAAGCTTTATTGTCTCTAGAGTCAATGGCATGCAATTTGAGGTAGTAGTAAATTCAATGTACTAATGTTATTTTCTTTTCTCTGTTTTTTCCTGCCCTTAACTTTTCCTTCTGGTTTCCATGTCTTCTAATTGTTTTTCAAAACTATTCCTGCTCCTCTGAATGTTTTCTCCTCAATAAAACAATGGCCAATTATTCCTACAAATATTCCTAAATGAATTCCTTCACAATTCTGTTTCTATTCCACCAACCCTTTTCCTTCTGTCCACATTCGTCCTACTTAATTTTTCACCCCCTTTGATACTTGGTTCTCGACTGTTGTTTTTCTACTGTGCTTACCTTATCCTGTGTGGGTGTGTACCCTCTATCCCTTGCACCTTGTAGGAGTGGTCTCCTGAACTTCTGCTCAGTGGCATTAGCCTTGAACAATCTTGGCTACCGTGCTGTTGGCATTCGAATCGACAGTGGAGACCTAGCATACCTGTCAAACAAAGCACGGGAAGTTTTCCAGGCTATTGCAGATAAGTAAGTTGCTTCAAAGTTTTTTCTTCCTTATCTATATTGTTTTTATTTCATAAAGTTAACTGTGATGCTCTGTGCCTGACATTGACCCAAAAAGGAAGGGTTTTGTATGTGATTCCACATCTAATGTGGTTGTGATGTAGAAGTAAACATCTCATATACTCTTAGCAGTAATGAATTATAGTACTAAATAGAGAAAGGGATTTTTACTAGGCAATGAATTATTTGTTAGAAACCA
>WURS02000011.1:4256783-4274959 GCA_011762765.2 Rhinocypha anisoptera | reverse complement strand
TTTTTTTGTGACTGTTTGCCAAATTTTAGTTGCTTTGATTCCCAGACCTCTCTGTCTCTCTATAGTCCTCTCAGAGAAGAGGCCCCAATGTTTACCTGGCAGGGTATCCCCAAAAAAGAAACAAATGAATAACTTGGATTATTACAAGAGATCCTCATTGCCCTAAGTTGAGATTACAGATATTAACTGTAATTATTATAAGTGGCCATATACCTATATACAAATGTAGCTATGTAACCATATATTCTAAATAAAAATCTCAATAAAATTGATGCTGTGATTCAATTGCTTCTTTCAAATCATTTAGCGTTGCTGGTGGAGTAGCTAAACATTCAGATTAAAGCACTATACTTTTGAACATGAATACTACTTAAATTTAACATAAATAAAATGTGAGTGATTACTTTAGTGTGCTTTATTGAAATTGATAAAAAATATTTACAAAAGAAAACATACAACTCATATTAACCTGAACACCACAAAAGACACCTTAATAGATAATTGAAAGGATAACCTTTACATTAGAATGTATTAACAACATACTTAAATATGCCTAAAATGAATGAAATGCTTTTGTTGAATTTTTTTAGTGAAGACTACATTTTCATAATGAGGCTCTTGGCAAAGGGAATGCATATATTTATTCTTACTGCAATTTATATTTTTCAGGTGGAAATATATCCTCTGATAGTTGTTTGGCTAGAAAGTATATCTCAGCAAGAGCAATTATTAAAGCACATATAATACCTAATAATAGACGGAAACCAAAGTCAAGGGAACCAACAATAAGCTCAATTCCCAAGAATCCAAACATAAATCCTGCAACCACTGACAACACAAATTGAAAAACTGCAATCAGCTGCCGATTGATCTGCTTCACTGGAAAGAAATAAAATATATTTTGTGAAGGCTGACAGTTACATGTAGGTTTTGGCATAATACACTTTTATTTTATATACAGGTGAAAAAGCATCAGTAATATCCACAGAGAAATAACAATGAAAAGTTGATCTACTGCAATGAAGGACACAGCTGCTCAATCATAAGAGTTATTTGGTCAAGGTGACCACTGAGTTAGAAACTATTTTCAGTAAGCCAGATGCTTATTGATTATTACAGAATTTGGAGGTGAGCAAGGCTACTTACAGTTCCAACTATTATTATACACTACTTTTGGCTGGATGAGTTCAGAAATGTCACCTCAACAATATGAAATCTATATTTCCAAATGGTGTGAGCAACAGCCATAGGAACATCAGCAGATAGACGGTGGGAAAACATTGGTGCAACACAGCCAATAGGAGGAAATTAGGTTTGATGATTTTCTTGAAATTAATACGTACTTAACTTTCAGATATACATTTAAATAATTATATAGTGATTGGTAATTGTACCATTAAGCTTTATCTGTGTAACTTATTCCATGTTTCACCAAAAGCACCTGACTTGGATGGCAGTGAAATTGTAGTGCAATAACAAAGTAGACACAAGTCATTCTGAAGGTCAGCTAGCAAGAAACGAATGTACCTGGGTTTCTTTCATGAAATATTTCATTGTAACTACTAAATTACAGAGAAATTATTTATAGAACTTACAGTGGTATGAAATTGTTTCTCGAGGCTCATGTTTCCTGTTAACATCAACATTTTTTGTCATTCGCCTGTAATCTCTCTCATCTTGTTCCAAGCGAAGCCTCTTGACTCTTTCTTCAAGTACTGGATTTCTCTTTACGGGTTTGGGCATTGGTAGAACTACATGACAGTCTTCTAAGAGACTATGTAAACAAAGGTCGTGATTCAACCCACGATTTTCTGCATACTTCTCATTACTATGTAACTGCTCAAGGACCCATTCAATGTCTTTAACTGTGAACAGTACAACAAATGAAGAATTTTCATCGCATTGTTTTTCATTCAATTTTACACTGTGGAGTTCCCGAAGATCACCGACACTTTTTGGCATTGATTTTTTTGCATTTTCATCAAGTTCAAGTTCTTTCATAACATTAAATAATCTTGCGGATGGTATAATTTTCACTGATGGATCGTCAATCGGCTCCATTGCAAGGGTTATAAAGATAATTGATAAAATGGATTTTAAAACGACAGAAAGTTCCTTAATAACCAATTTAAAACTCTATTCCTTTTGCAACTTCTGTCCCAGCAGTTCGTAATATTCTCTCATTTCCTTTTCTTTTTCACCAAACGTTGTTTCCACCTTCGAACACTTCTGTGTCATATCTTCCACAAAAGCCTCCCATTCAGCTTTGCGTCTTTCTCTATTGTTCGCTAGTGCTTGATCCTGCAAAATACAAATTATAACTTTATTTTATATTTATAATACATCCCACTTGGACCCTTAAGTGATTACAAGCAGGCCGGAATGACGAAGATGAAAGAAACCTTAATAAATGAGCAAGCGGCAAGATGAGAATCACGAATTGCAAAAACTTACCGGGCAGTATTCCTCTTCCTTTTCCAGGATTTTATTACACATTCCAACTGTCACTTCTAAGTTAGCATTTAATTTGTGGAGATGGGCATCGGACGAAAGCTTCAGCCGGTCTATCTGCGTTTCTTTAATCTCAGTTACTCTTTCTAATATTTGAAAAATTTTCTCTACTTCCCTATCAGCTCTTCTTTCCTAAATTTTAACACAAATATTAACGACATCTTTCTATTATCTTACATTCAATGAAAAGTAACAACATTATAACAATATCTTACTTCAAATTCTTTAAGGAAATACTTAATCTCGCCTTGCAGAAAAGGCCCATGGTCAAACAGACGGGTCCATATTTCGCCAGTATCTGAAATATATTCCTCGTAAAATCAGTCAATATGCTTTTTATAACTTAGGCTTAAAATATTTTATTATATATTCTTTCACGTATCATATGACCACAGACTTACCCTTTACTACTGCTGCCATCTTCTGCCGATTGAGTCACATGATCCCTCTGTTCATCCGAGGGAATGATGGGTAAAGTTGTAGATGCTGCGATGTTGCCAGAAATCCCAGAAGTCGTCACAGTAGGCTCTGATCGTTAGTAGTAAGCTGGTGTGTGGGAAAGTGAAGGTTTGTCATCACATCGCAATGTGAGAGGAAGCTCATCTTTGTTTTCATTTTGTGTTTTGTGGATAGTGTAAAATAAAACCTTCAATATGCCTGGTCTAATTGGTGTAAGTGAATTCATGGAGGAGACGCGGGAGGATTACAATTCGCCGACGACTTCGACCTTCGTGTCGCGTATGCCTCAATTCCGACAAACAATAGCTGCTTTGGAAGAGGTAAGCTTGCAATGTGAGAGATAGCAATTTTTTTTCGACGATGCTTTTTTTGATAGGCAGTAATTTGGATGTTATCATCAAATTATGAGTATAGCAGTTGTTCAATTAAAAGGTGCTTGTCAAGTAGAAATAAGAAAGCTGGAGAATGTTATTGTGCTCTACATTAAGTCAAAAGTATTAAGTACTTGTGATTTCATTTCTGGTACTTATTCGTCTCAACCTTTTTAATAGTGGAGACTTGAAAATTTTCATTGGATGCAATTTTGTTCAGTGGCCATATTAAAGTGTTGTACAGTCGATAACTACGAAGTACTATTAGCTACAATTCGTGAAATGTCGCCAAATTTTCAACTCCTTCTTATTTTATGGAAAAAGTGTGTATTTCCTGTGTGTTATACAATTTTTGTTAGGTCCAGTCTTGGTTGATGTTCTTCCCCCCACATACGAGTTGTTGAATGAATGTTTACATTGCGTTCTGGTTGACGTCTTCGCATTCGCATTACACGACATCATCGACGAACGTATGTCTTGTAGGCGTGTTGCCTCGTCGACTTGCCTTCACGATAATATTGATTCTTTGTCGAATCATCCTCCTTCGAGTACCACCTATATAAAGCTATTCATATATCATATTAAGTATCAGGTGGTATTTGTAGTGCGTTAACAATTTGTTGGAATAAAATGACATGGTAGCAATTCCGCAGATTACCTCCTTCTGCAAGCAGCACTGCCATCAGAATTAGATTTGACTCATTCACGTAGCGTTCTTACTTATGTGTTAGTTCAAGTGAATTTTTTTGTCAAGTTGTGGATTGTGATATTCGCAAATCTTGTAGTCCATCTGAATGCAGTTGTTAGGGAGCCCGAACGTTTGGCGGAAGCGAAGCAAAGTAAACAGTGACGAATTTGCCTTCTAGCTTCTTAAAATTTTTTTCCTCCAGCTGTTCAGAAGTTATCCGGTGGCCTCTCAAGTACCATCAAGCCTCCCCAGTTCAGTGTAGATTTTTTAGCGGGGAATTTTTCTTGTTTTGAGTCGGCTTTCTCCTGCCGTTCGGAGTTCCGTTCATGTCATTCGTACTTGTGGAGTGCCCTGCTCGTTTGTAGGTGAGGTATGGACTATTGTTGGTGGTACCTCGTTAAAGGTGTGCAAAATTGAGCCTCCTTAACATATGGTTGCACATTGAAGAGATTTCTTATGCTTCGTCATTTTGCTTTTTTAGCTCAGGCTGTCAATTAAGCGCAACGGCACCTACGACGTATGACCCGTCCTACTTTGTTCACACGTCTTATTTTCTCGTTTAGACCTCTTAGAAGTTTTAGGGTGGTCATATAGCCAATTACGATGCTCTCTTATGGCCTTGTATTCCAAATTCCTTCTACCCGTTACCTCCACGCATCTTCTCCGAATTATTATCAAGGTTCCCGAAGGAATCCACGACAGTATGTCAATTTCAAGTATTTCCTTGGCATTCGCCCTAAGCCGTTTTCCTGAAGCCTGCGATGACAGTAGGGTTTCTAAGTATTCTGGTTTCCTTGATCAGTTTCCAAAAGTAATCGGGAGCAGGTAAACAAAGAGGGCACCTGGGGTGGGAGTGGCATATTGGAATTCATGCGGTTGTACCATGGCAACCAGCGGACTCAAATCGTTGTGCAGGTTCTTTGCTGTGCTTGTTCCCCTGGGGCAGGGGTGGGCATAGGATCTATCACCAGTCGCCTCAAGTGGCGAATCGGCCAAGGGTGCATGGGTTTTTAGAGTTCGCTCGGAAGTCTGTGCTCCGGGAATAAAATGTTTTATAAACCTGGACAGAAGAGCTTGACGGATTCTCTTTCCTATTTTCCACAACTCCTAGCGACATAAACAAAAAAGTTGCTCGTACTAATATTCTAAGACCTCTTGTTTAAAAATTCGAAGTTGAATTGAACAACCTGTTATAAATGATATGAACTTATTTAGTTACTCTGTTTGCTTGATTAGATTCGTCTCTTTTAGGGCAATAGCATTTTCTCCTTGAATTTTCCATTGACAGACCCCGTTTCTCCATATTGTAATATTATTAGCTCCTTTTGCTATATTCGGTTAAGTTTATTTCGATTATTGAAGAGAATGTTGCTGTCCATTTCTGTCGATAAATTAAAATGAAATAAAAGTATTAAAATATAATGAATCTATGTTCGCCTATGATAAGGATTTCACTCCGGCTACTTTAAGAAAATACTAGGCGAAACTAAGTATCATGTTGAGCTTTATTTGGCCACTTCGAGCTTGAATTCTTCGAATGCATTCCCAGATAATGTGCATCTTATCATTTGACGGAGGACACAAGCGTTTCCGCATTAGTAGCGATAAACAAGGGCATTAAGAACAGAGCCAAGAATAACTTGGTTGTCTTCTAATTACCCTTATTGTGAGATATGTACATATCAAACCTATGAACCTGTCGCATGTCAGTACACCCTCCACTTTTAGAAAACTCAATCGATTATGAATTTATTGCTGAGATGACATTTCGCTGCCGGTTATAGACTTCAATATTCATATAAGAATAATCGCTTAAAAGGTAGAAGTGACTTGGTGTTATTTCTTCTGTAGTAAATTACACATATTGACTTTATTTTCTCGTTACTCTTCCTTGAATACCATTGGTTAGCAATACTGACCTACCGTTAGATTTTTATCGGGAGTCATTCAAAAAGGAAACATTTCCTTCAATCAGTGGCATTTTCAAAATTATTACTGAACCCATTTTTTTTCGGTGTACACTTTTCTTCGACGTGGTACATTAAAAATTACATTGGATTTATAAAATTCCTTCAATTCACGACGTGGCGAGTCTCGGAACTTTCGGCATAATTTCGAATCTCTTTAGCCTGTGCGCCCTTGTTGAGGGACCTATAGGAGTCCGTTTCCATTAATTTCCCTGCGCTGCAGTTTAGTCGCGGATTCTCGCAGAACGACATTTTTTGCCCAGTCGAATGAAACTTCCTCCGAAAAAAGAATTCACGTCGCTATCATTTCCATCTTTGTTCTTGGGAGTTCTCAGTAAAGTAGTTGGCCCTACGTGCGGGTCAACCATTTCATTCGGTTCATGTGGGGACGGTCGAGAAACGAGTCGATCCTTTGTATCCTAGCATCAAAAGAACGCAACCATATTAGTCCTTCGGTGGGTGGTACTGCAGTAACAGTTTCCTGTTATATTTTCGCAGTAATCAGTGCAGTTATATTATTTCGACCGTAATGAGGTGGAAGAAGATACTATTTAGTCCCAATCTCGCCCCAAGAAAGGCCTTTTATTATTATTAGTCTAAAGCCACACTTCACTCTCGTTCCCCGTGGTAACCTGTGTCGCGAAAGCTTTTGCGTGGACCACTCATAAAGTGATCACTATTTGCCTGTGCTGTCACTTACTGTGTGTGCACTATTTACTGTGTGTGCACTTGCATGAATTGCCACCTCAGTGGTTATTTCTGTCGGTAATTTTTTTTAACCGGGCCAGTTTTTTATGCTTTGCTGTATCCTGCTTAGCCACATTTGTTCAATTACCACTTTCGCTATAGTCAGAATATCATTTCTCTGTTGTTATGGTAGAGACACGAAATACAAAGATGCAATATTTGCTAACATGATAAAATATTGGACATTTTTTTGTCATCATAAGTACACAAACGTTACACACATTTTCTGAATATTTCCAAAGTAGAGCATTAAAATTAAGTAACAGTAGGTATGCCTATACATATTAAAAGTATAAATAGAAAATTGGTCTCCCAAGTAAATGAATTGGGACTGGTTGAGGACCTGTGTGCTAGGGGTTAATCAATTACTGATATGTTCTGCGAAAACGCCCGATAAAAATTATGTTTCTGTCTTGTCGAATGATGTGTTCCCTGCTCATAAAGGGGTAGTCATTAATTAGCTAAGACCCGTCGGAGTAAAATATATTTGGAAAGACCTCCTAAGGACAAAGGAAAAGCAATGTGAAACTCCATTAAGAATATTATGCATAATTATCACCAATCCGTCGAAACGATTTCATTCGCAGGTATCATTTGGGGTTATAGTGTCAGGCATTTGAAATGAATTACAAATGACGTCATTTTCGGAGTCTTTGATGAATCATTTGGCGGCCAATTATTTAGCAAACTTCAGAGCCTAATTCTTATTTATGTCACAGTATTCATTACATTGAAATTATTTATTTTTGCATTAATAAGGGTTATAAAATTCTATTGATAAGAAACATGTTAGCTTCTTGATAGAAATCACATTTGTGGATAAATTACACTTTTTTGCATAGAATAAGCTCTAAGAAAAGCATCAAATATCTAAGTGCTTACCCTTTATTTGTCACTTTTTTTCTATGTTCTGTTTTCTTATTTGGTGGTTTCAGGCAAGACTTCATGAAAGTCCATCATACTAGGAGTCAGTTTTATTACTTGGATTTTTATTGAACACGATCATTGTTTCGTATCACGGCTGCATCACACCTGATGACGTAGCCTTTCTACGAAACCATGGTCGTGTTCAATAAAAAATCTTGCGGAAACTGCATATTTGGTTCATTTACTCCTGTATTTGGCGTGATTTTCACATCGGATCAACTGTTGACTCCTCTTCCATGATAAGCATGCAGACTAGCCCTTTGATAATACCCGACCACCAGAATTTCTTATTTTTCAAGGGATTATTGCGATGCGTGAAGTGGACGATGCCCTGAAAACTAGGAGTGATCCTACTTTGCCTAATGCGTCAAGCCAGAGTCGAACACGTCTCAAACTGATCCCATGTCGTGTGGCAGTTGGTAAGAGTGGAGCTTAACTGTTTACTGAGATAACAGTCGATTCTTATATTAAGCCTATCATAGACATGACCAAGATCAGTGGGGCGACAACTCAGTTGGACCCGTTTCGGAATGTAGTGAGATTTTTCACACGGGCATTTATTCGCACCTCAGTTGAAGTTTACCACACCACACATATGCGTCCTCAGAACCTTCCCTACTTTCTTCGCGAAGACTTCCATTATGTTTCCATCTGCTTCGGTATCTTTTCCGTTTTGTCTAATCCTGCCTGGGGTGTTCCCTCCGCTATGCCCATGGAATCAAGAATCACATTGCGTATTTTTCAGTCAATCGCATTTCTTGATCACTGGAAGGAATTCAGAAATGAGAGTTTTTTTTTGTGATCCACATTGTTTTCATTTCCGAAAACATGTTCGTCCAGCAAATTACTATTAGTCAATAGTGTGTGCATAATTGCATCATTGCAATGAGCGATTCTTTTCGGGAATCAGAGCCGTTTTCGTCTGTGAATTGCCAGGGAAATGCCGTATGGGTTATATAGTCTGTTTGGAAACGATTGAGTTATAACCAGAGCTTCAGAACTAATATTCGTAAAATCTAAAGTGACAATTTCTCATCAAGGGTTTTTTTTAATGGCGATCTTTTGATATCGTGTGACGTATGTTCGCTTTTTGCTCCTGCCATTCATTATTGCAATGTAGGGAAGTTCTCAATGGGGGCACGTGATAGATTTCGCTGTTAATTTTTTTCTCTCGAGATCAAAGTTGAGAGACTGGTGGCGTCATTGGGAATCTTCGTAAGCATGAGCACGGACGTCCCAATGACGACACAACCTCGGTCGTGATCGCAGAAATCCAAATTTATCCAGGAAAGTGGAAAGCTGTACAGTCTATTCTCTAATATGCGGACAAAATATTTATTTGAGATTGACGGAGAAGAAGGAACGGATGGTTTCCCGGCTTATGGCATAGGTGAAGATTATTCTGGTGGTCCACCGGGTCACGCACTGCATTGCTGCCGACGTTTCGATGGTCGACTCGCCTATCGAAACGTCGGCAGATTGCAGTGTCACCCGGTGGAGGTCTCGAACAACCTTAACCTAGATTCACGGCGTTTGCAGAAGTAATGCCAGTAAAGTAATGTCATCTAATTTCGAAAAAATTGGAATTTTTATCTTTCACATTCTGAATGATGTGTGAGCATCTGGAGAAACCTGGGGAATCTTACGGGAGCTATGTTTAGTTTGATCTTTGCCTAGAAAAAAATATTGATTAAAAACGTTGATGCCTGCTGCCTGAAATATCTTACGTTTATGCGATGAGGAAACCTTTACAGTATTTTTCTTTCGAGATTTCGCTCTTGTAGATTTTTTCGATAAAAAAGATGCCAAATTATCCCTGCCATTTCATTACTAAACTGCATTTCTAGGAGAGAAGAGCGGGGGAAGAAATAACATTACGTGATAATGTCCGATTACTCAACGTGCCATTCGTTTTCCGTGACTGTTTTTAGCGGGACGTTATCGGAATGGAATCCATTTTTTTTCTGTGCAGAGGCGTAAGCGAAGGTCTCGGAGTGAAGGCCGTTCCGCGTAACGTCTTGAGGGGATGCGCACATGTGTCAACCACAATGTTATTTCCTCATCGCCTCTCATCCACGAGAGTTATTCATTCACAAAGTCGCGCGAGCACTTTCATCGCCGCTCATCGCGTTGTTGTGGGCGGGCAACGTTTAAATGTCATTCGGACCCGGTTGACATTTTTTTTTTTATCCTCCCATCCTGCGCCCCAACATTACTCTCGACGGTGGGTGACGACGTCGTCCTGGATGGCACTCTCGAAATTTCACCGGATCTCTTCCATTCGCGATCGTCGGAGTAGTGGTCACTTCTTCGCGGTCCTCTGCGAAGCCTAGGATGTGTGAAGGGAAGGGGGTGACTAACCCTTTTCTCGGTGCCACGATAGGTAAGGAACAGGAAATAATAGGCTCTGGCTGGGATCGGCTGCTACGTGTATTTGAATTCATCTAGGTAAAAAAAAACAATCTGAGCTATTTTTCGACTAAAGTTCTGTTTGATTACTTTTTTGAACGAAGAACAAAACCTCGAGCCTTTGTAATATAAATAGAAAAATGTACAGAAAATAAAAATAATATAAAGTCCATCCACAGCGACGTTTTATGTAATGATCTACGCCAGGAACGATACAATATGTTGTTGGGACTTCCGGAACGAGGAGCAATGAACGATATAACAATGAGCGACACTCAAAGACGGAAAGACACGGGGGCACTGCCATGCTTCGTATCATTAGGCAGGTAACGTTCTCGAGGGATTCGGCGTAACCCGGGAGACGAGGAGGGTTTATTTGAAACGGAGCTTTTATCTATTTACCATCTTACTCATGTGACGATTAATTTTCAGATTCTCTGTAGTCATGAGCGGGGGAACAGTTTGGAGTACGTATGAACTGGAGGAACAAGGTGATCCTAAGGAGAAACAATATCTTGAGGGCGCTGAAAGACCTCCAAGATGCGAGATAGAATTTTAGTTTAAACGAGACGGAGTGAGGAAGTCAAGAAGATATATTAGACAGCATTTAATGGAATTAGTAACCACGTGTTACTGCAGAGCCTACATGGGTCTTGCAGTGCTTCAGATATTCCATGCTTTTAATTTGACCTCAGCACGCTGCCTGATTGTTTTCATTGGTCCCATGCAAAAAGTCTTCCTTACGCCACGCCGGCGACAGTAAAGAAAAGTACTCTCACTTTACGTCTACGTGCTGAATTGGACCGTTAAAAAATTAAATGGAAAGTCCGAATAACCAATGAATATGCACTTATGAATGAAGCCATGAGACACAGCTGCAAGGAGAAGAGGGAAACATCAAGAGCTGTTTTCGTGACATTGTAATACGAAACCTTCAGCCAATATTTGTGGGGTGAACCAGAGACACATTGCTAGGAGGCACGGTACGGTGCTAAGTCTCCTTATTTAATATAAGTGTATAAGGGCCGGTTGCACCATCTCCAGTTACGCTCGCCTGCTACCTAGCCTCCAGCTATGGGGTAGCTGGCGGCTAGCAATATCAAGCGTTGCACCGATGAAAAGTAACCGAAGACTACGTAACTAGATGGCTACTTATGTGTTCGAATGCCCGATTGTTCTCATACATTCTGACTCTGAAAATGACGTATATGAGAATATTCACCTCTCCTTTTTTTTAAGTAAACACATTAAATCACAGCGGCGTGTAGAGTGATTGTTTACTTTGTGTTTGTTGAAAAATACCTCGTGGCCGAAGGTATAAAGGAACAATAATATATTTAATTATACACTAATGTTATTGTTTGGAACGCATTACAATTAACTTAGATTTAAATTTGTCTGAATTATCACGTCTTAATCCGAAATCTCATGAAGAAATCATCTTCGGACAATATTTTGAAATGTTGTGGTCGTTGTCTAATATTCCGCTTCTTCGGTATAGCCTTTACCATCTCCGGCATTTCCAATTCCTCGTCGGAATCCGAAATATCGTCTAAAACTTGTCGGCAAACGTTTTCTTCTTCCATTTTATTTGTTTATAATGCTCTAGTTCACCAATGATTCTCCGCCCGTAGGCTCCGGTTACGACGACAGTCGGAGGTTCAACCAGCGGCTACGGTTAAGCGCGCTTTAGCTGGAGGCCACGGCGTAACTAGACGTGGTGCAACGCATGTCAACGTCTTTCCGTAACCCTAACCCTGACTACAGGTGGAACTGGAGATGGTGCAACTGGCCCTAAGACTCGATATTTCGGTCAACTGGTGACCATCATCGGGGAGAGAGTTTATTGATTGGTTTGACCGAGGATGGTACAGTGATAATACACTATTCAAGGTCAAGGTGTCTCTAATTAACCTCGTGTAATGGCCAAAGTTTTCGTCTTAAAATTTCATTTCATAGCCAACCCTCATAGCTACTATTGTGACTCCCATCGCGTAGTGATGTCTGTCGATGACAGTTTTTGCAGCCATTCTGCAAGAGTTTTCCAACGTGAGGACGCCAGCAGGTTGTCTGGAAATCCGACGTCATCGACAAACATCGCCACGAGAAAGGGATCCCTTAAGGAAAATTTCATGCTTCGAGACGCCGCGGAAGTCTGCGAACCAATAAGTTTGAAACTATTAGGACATCTCCAGGCATACCGAGAGTTTAGCTAAGACCTGATTGAAAGTTTTTCTGGGAGGGAAGTACTTTATAGGTACGTCAAGGATAGCGTGTGGGAAACAAGTGACTAACAAAGTCCAAGCCCCACATGAGAACGGAGAAGGCATACAGAGGTTGACAGGTGATAGGATAGCTTGGAGAGAGCTTGTAAAAACCAATCTTCGGAATGAAAACCCTTGTCGGAACCCCGCCCCTAAGGGTGAGTGGAAGGGGCCGATTTCCTGCCTGCCATCTCCCCTTCAAAATAAACACGGCTGAGTTCCTGAACAGCCACGAGGTGTTTCACGCGCCAAAAGGGACTGGAAGCTACCCAGGCAGAGCAAGGCGAATCGACATGAAACGCAGATTCGACCTTCTACGTACGTACCATTCCCACTCGCGTGGGACGAAATATTCAAGTTGGCCGCGGACATTCCCAGTCTCGCGAAGAAAAGAAATCGCCTGCAAAACTCGAACGCGTCAAAGGGAACACAACGGAAGGACACAGAGTGTCCGCTTTCGGCAACTTCTTGTCCCTCAAGCGAGGAGGGTCATTCGGCCATTGTGTTTGTCGCGAGTAAGAAGCGTTGTTGCAACTTGGCTGGGCCAGTCTCTGCTGCACTTGTTGGCGAGCCGAGGAGGAGAGTAAACGGACGTATTAGTCTTTAGACGATTCATGGTGGCTGGTCAGAGATTCGCCGTTGGATAGGCAAACGTTTCCCTGCGTGTTGACGAAACAGTGGTTGGGTGAATATAAAATATTAATTAATGATTATTACATCATCACCACTCTTATGATGATGTAATACATCTAAAACGATCGAAAAAAAATATTTTTAACTATTAGAAAAGTGCCATCTCTTTTTTATTATTAATATGTTTCATTCATCCCGAGAAAGTACTCATTAGCGACGAAAAATGAATGATTTGGGGATTTTATATCGTAGGTGTTCTACGATTAGTTAAAGGAGGTTCCTGGTGAACGATATTGTCTTCTACCACTGTCATTGGTTTCCAAGGAGTTATTATGTTATTCTTTAGCACCGTAGTAGATGTAAAGAGGGTGGGGACTTCAAGTTTCTGCCAAGTGGAATTATTTGAAAATAATGAATTCACCTGGACATTGAAATCATTCTTGCCTAATACACCTTAGTAAAAAAGTTTAACGTAACATCAGTAATAAACAGATCTAAGCTCCGCGTTTACTTTCTGCGTCCATTCACGCCGTCTAAAATGTCTATCCTTTTAATTCCTCCCCTCCTCGCTTTTCTAACGTTAGACCACGCTTTTCCGTTGACAAGTCAACATTTCTGCTTCCCATTATGTAGGAAAGAAGACACTGCAATTCCATAAGGCAATAATTTAGTAGACCAGCCATAATTTCGTCGAGTAACCTTATAATCCCAAATCTGATGTTTGACATCGAAACTTCGAATAAATTATTAATTTGTGGAATTACTATAACGTTTATTTTTATGCATTATGAGAGAATTCATCCAAGAGAATCCACAGACGGTAACGTTTCCGCTATCCATTTTTCCTTTCTTCGAATTTCTGCCAAAATTCTTATGCTTTACTAACATGTATAATGCCCCTTCTTTCATTTTATTTTTCAATTGCCCAAACACAGCACTAGGCAAATCACTGTGGCACGGTATAACAATTTGTAACAAGGAGGAAACACAAAGATCCATGCCCTAGGTGGAGAATGAAGATCCACCTATCTGGGATTCGAACCCGCGACCTGCGGATTGACAGACGAGGCCGCCATCGAATCCTAACCCTGCGTCCACTTTAGGATATAGAACGCATGGAAAGGGATATAATAAGGAGGGAGAGAGAATTGGAACGCCGGCGGAGACGTACCACTTCCTCCGAAGTGTCTCTGTCCCGCATTTCACGCTAATGCGATCCAATTCTCTCTCCCACACCTTGGCTGCCGAATATGGTCAGGCACAAGGATCTCTACTTTAATTATTCTTTATTTAGGTTCGGTAAAATATCGTCCTCGTATACATGCTTGTGGATATGCAAGGAGTCGTCAACTTCCATTAATTATATGGAGTTTTATAGGTAAAGAAGCAGGTGCAACAAAGTAGGAACATGTATCTCAATAATGATATAATTTTCATTTAATTAATTATCTTTGTGGACAATAATTGTCCTTTAATGCTAGGTCTTTCCAAAAAAAATATGAGACCGTTTGAATAAGTACTATATTTTGTTACTTACATTTTAATCATGCTTGTACAATGACAATCAGATATTAGTTATAAAAAAATTTTGGCGACTTCTCAATTTCGTTTTTCCTTTTGTATTTTTTCACCGTTTATTTTTCTAGGGGCGGCAGCTTACCCCCCCAACCCCCATGCCTGTGTGTACATGTACCAATATGTCTTGTTTTACTCTCTCCTCCTGGCGACCCGATTGACTCTGCCTTTTTGCGCACGGGGAGTTTTAACTTGAAGGTCGCCGGTGACCTCGGACACGCGTGCCATACCGTCCCGTTCTGTATTTGATCGCCTGGAATTTTTACGACGCGAGGCGAGGTCTAAGGCGTCCGTTAGGGTCCCAAGTGACAATTTAATAATAATAGTTTCCACCCCCCTGCCCCTTCTTGTTCGAAGTCGTCGTCAGATTGGAGAGAGAAGATGGGGTCCAGCGTACCCAGCCGCCTGATCGTGCGGGCGGGCGAGAGTGCTATCAGGGGGATTCGTACCCTTGGCTTACTTTGATCCGTGGCGTGCAGTCGGTGCAGCAAAGTCGGCAGGCATGATGTCTCCCTCGACAAGGTTAATTACGCGACGTAAAAATGCGAACGAGAGGTTTACGGGGTCGACATTAAAGATTCCGCACTTGACTTGTCCTCTCCCCCGGGAATGCGGGGACGTCTGCCCTTGGGAGGGCACGCCGGAATCATAGCGCGCTACCTTGCACTCGTTACACAGCGCGGGGATTTACTTTCCCACTGTTTTTTCACTACGCGTTGTTCGCCCTTCCCCGCGTGCTCGTAGAAATCCCCGCATTCTCAGTGTTAACTAACACCCATGAGAAAAAAGTGACAGTGGTTGGAAAGGGGAGGCTTGGTTGTCGTCGTTGATCGTACGCACAAATCTCACTTTGATGAGGATTGGTGGCATCAGTCCCTTTCTTCTGTGAAAGCTGGTTATTTCTCAGATGAGAGAATATCCACGCAAAAGTTCGCGTGACTCTCAATGTTAGTTGGTTTCTGGCGTTGTCACAAATAAAAGAGACACGCTCAGGTTTTACCTGGTGGAACCGTATCATGATTATTGTAGTTACACTTGTACAAACAAACGTACACAATAATTAACAGTAGTAATATTTGCTGGGGTGATATGGTGGAAGTTATCCATTACGGAAATGAAAGTGATTTTCATTTCCGTCCACAATAATTGTTGAAAAGTATCACAACCCAGGGTTTCGACGTTTGTACAAGTGTTGCTACAATAGATATTGAGTTGTCA
The DNA here is from genome assembly GCA_011762765.2 of Rhinocypha anisoptera. Lineage (NCBI taxonomy): Eukaryota > Metazoa > Arthropoda > Insecta > Odonata > Chlorocyphidae > Rhinocypha > Rhinocypha anisoptera. Next base: position 4,259,190 of record WURS02000011.1, on the reverse strand, counting down.
CGTTGGGATGCCCAAAATCACGGGATCTCCCTATCGCAGTGGAACTCTGTCCTGACAAATGTGTCGATATTAAGATAAATTTGCCTTCTTTGTATTCCTTTCATCGATTTAAGCGCACGCATTTCGTTTCGTCTTGTAATTTTCCATTCGAATTAATATTGTGTGTGCATGATGTAGGTGGGCTTATCGGCCGTCACTAGGTGGAAACATAAGATAAATAAACACTCATCAAACAAACAATCATAAGATAAATAAACACTCATCGTTTTTCCACAAATCTATTTCCCACTTCGCAGGTTTCGACTGTCAAGTCGTCATGAAGTGAGCATCCTGATGATGTACACCCTAGGGTACGCCTGATGATGATTTGACAGTCGAAACCTGGGTAGCGAAAAATAAATTTGTGGACGAACCAAGAGTGCATCTATTTAATTTAAGAGTCCGCGCTTTATTTCCCAAGTCCGATCCGGTGTAATGACGCACCTCGCTCGTCCCTTGCGCGTTTCAAAGATTTAATGTTTAACCATCATACCTTAAAGAGGGTGTACCCCGTCTTCTTTTGTCAGAAAAATGTCTAATTGCTTTTTAACACAAAGCCGATTCATACCATGTGGATATGAGTTTCATCCCGCTGTTAACACATGGAGTATCAAGGTTCAATAATGTTAATAAACATTCACATTTTTATGCAAAGATGGTATTGTAATGGAAGTCGTGAGTGTGATGAAATAGTTTCCCCATCCGTTCCGCAGCTTAGGTGTCCATTTTATAGGATAATGAGGGTTTAACGCGGGTAATTAATTTGTCAGGGTACTTTTAATGTTGGCTATTAGGCAGTTTTGTCCCTGAGCCCTGGTGCAGTAGAGCCTGCGATACTGTTGGTGTTCCCCATTAGTGTAACAGTGTGCGGATGGATTGCCTCCAAACCGTAGCGGAGCGTAACTGAGACGGCCTTGCCTCATTCTCGGGTCTTCTAAAAGTTTTAATCGTGTAGAAGACGTCGATTTATGTAGTTCATCTTTTGTTTTTTTTTTAGCTCGAATAACCGCGTGTTCCCAACTCCTCCTGTTTAGCGACGCCTTACGACACCTCGTTAATTGCTCGTGTTTTTCATTTTCCTTCCTTAGATGATCTGTTAGCGTTCCTGGCTTGGTTACCTTGGTTAGTTTGTGAAAATGGGTGGCGGAATGGCATTCCCGCATTAGCCATCCCACAAAGGTGGTGGAGCCCGAATCCCTACCAGTTCGATCATCGACGGAAAATAATGCATTTTTACTCATGTAGGGCGTCGGCTTAATTGATAACTTTCGGTTTCACGACGCCTCTTTGGTTTCACCATCTCCCTACCCCACCCCGCTCCCCACCTCGGCGGAGGTAATGTCGCAAAAAAATATTCCGATTTTGATTCCGAGACGGTGCGGTGGAGAGAAGGGAGAGGGACCTTGTCCTGGGTGGCGTCCCTCTGAGCGACCTCTTCGGGCGACCCAGATAGATCCTCCTCCTCCGTCCAGTTCGGAGGACGAAGGAAAAAGGTCTCTTCTCTCTCTCTCTCCCTCTTCCTGCTGTCGGCCAAACGCCGAAAACTGTTTATGGAGGTCATAGAGGATACACAGTCATTCGGTTCATATGTTTTCATGTCTCTCTCACGGGTTAGGGACCCTGTAGATGAGAAGAGGCCGGTGTGTTTTAGGGATGCGCTTCTTGAGGCCTCATCCAACTATACGATTGCAATCGTTCATAGATTACTTCAAATCGCTGGAACTCACAAAGATTGAGGTATTACACTGTACAAGATTGCAATCTCCGCGATTGAAACTTATATTTTTTGAACTACATACATAAAAAAACATACGGTGGTGGCGCTGCGCTTTCAAAAAAAGGAACATACGTATAAGGCCCGCTAAGAAATTGAAGAAACCTGATTGGCCCCTGCGCCCAATCATCGGTACGATCCCCAATCGCGAATCGAAATCGATCCCCAAATCGAACGTTTCCTATTCTCTGTGGGGACAAACTCAATCGTATACTTTCCTCCCATTCTTCTATGCGATTATTATGCGAGACTGCAATCGTTCAGATTGCAATCGCATAGTGGAATGTGGCCTTTAAAAACACAGGGACGCTCGTCTGTATGGGAAGCCCACAGTCACATCCTCACCCCTCACCCAATCTCGAAAACAGACGTTGCGGTCCTCATCCTCTATCCCAGTCTGTGGACGCCCCCGTAGCTCCTTGGAAAATGGGGAAAGGGAGAGGGGGAAGAGAGAGAGAGTGCCTTGGAAGTGAGTCAAAAGATGGCGAGTGGGAGGAGGGAGGGGGAGGGTTTTGCCGGAGGGGAAATATGTGGGGGGGGAGCTTGAGCGAGAGAGAGAAGAGGTGTTGGCGGGAGGAGGAAAGGAGGGTGGGG
>WURS02000011.1:4237693-4256683 GCA_011762765.2 Rhinocypha anisoptera | reverse complement strand
ATGAAGAGTCGTTCGTCCGAAATTTTGTGGCGGGCCAGTGCGAATGCAGAGTCGTCTGCTCCCCTTATTTATTTTTTTTTTCAACCCCACGCGCAACCTCCGCCTCCCCTCCGCCGCGACCGGCCAAGCTCACGGGGCGTGTCTCTCGTTGTATTGCGTGCTGGTCTCGGCGAAAAGATCGCCTGGGGGGGAAGGAAATATTCGTTGCGTTAGAATCGGAAGGGTTTCGTCGCGACACCTCCCCTATTTAGCTGTGTGCTGCGCGTGTGATAGGTATATGCCCGCATGAATCGAGTGTGTCCGGTTTTGATGGTTTTCTTTTCTCCCTTTACGAGTGCGTACCCCCGATGTAAATTGTCGTCACTACTTAAGACACGTTGGAATTTTGAAAGATTCTATTTCGATCCACTGAATACGGTGTAACCTACTAATAAGGCTAAAATAATTGAAATAAAATAACACTTTTCCACTGCTGAAAATCGTTATTTGTGGTAAGACCCAGGTTTCAATGCACTCCGTTATCATCATGTACAAATTGCATTATAGGTATTTGTACCGTTGCCATCTGGTACAAATGTCGTATTTATTCTGAGTGAAATGTATTTGTTCCTGATGTAGACGGAGTGCGTTGAAACATTGGTCACACCACAACAAGGAATTTTTAGCAGTGGAAAAGTAATTTTGATTCAGTTATTTTAACCTTATGATTCTAGACTTCCACAATATCACGCCTGAATCCACTCAATTAGTAACCTACTGCTTGAGCTCGAAATTTTGTGGACATCCATTCTGATATCACGCTTGAAAGTAAACACAAAATATTGTACCACTATGAAAGCAGTTTAATCATCCATTCTGTTTGTACATTCCTTTGTTGTACATTCCCTGATGAAAATGAATTGTAACGAAACATTTTGGATTGAATTATTTTCATAGTGGAAAGATAATGTATATGTACTTATATATTTTTAGAGTACCGTGTTGAACGCGGGCTTGTAAGTTTCCCGATTCTCTCTCAGCTGAGTAATACTGCATCGGAAAAATTTTTTTTAGTGCTTAGGAACGTTGATCTTCCGATAGAATTTAGTTTTTTTTTTAATTGCATCATAAGATTTATTCCAGTATCTTACTGGCGCTCGTCAAAAAATTAAAAGAATTTCATAATTAGAGAACAACCTTTGAATTTGTCAACAATCTTTGAATTTATCATCGTGTAAAACAATTCAAGAACTTTCCGAAATAATGTAAATATTTTTCATAAAAGGTACAAAGATATCTAAAACGACGTATCTTCAATTGATATTGTTTCTGACTAATTCGAACCGAGTAGCGAACCAAGAGAAATCTTAAGGAATTTGCGTTTGTTTTCTGTGAATGTGATTTTTTTGAGGATACAGATATTACGCTTGAAAACGTTTCCACATGGAAAACTGCCAACCTTCAACCTTATATTAATAATAATAACAGCAGTCTTCTCTCTTGAACATCGGAAATCTCGCAAAGCCTCGCGATCAGCGTCGTAGGCTGCTTTTTGAATATATAACTAACACAGCTCTAAAGCCCCTTAATGTCCTGATGCTCTATTTTGTAAGACTATTAAATTCCCTTTTGATAATGAAGCAGTTACTCATATTTCAAACGTCGAATGGAATCAGAAAGTGAAAAAGAGTGTTGTAAAGAAAATATGCTGAAATTATAAACATTATGATATATCTTTTGGCCGACTAGCTTTCAGTGAAAATTAAATATACCTATTTAATGCTTGCAATTCATTAGTTTGACCGCCTAATTAAACATTTATTTTTCTCGCGTATGCTTATTTTCATCTCTACCCACAAATATTTTCACATATTTGTCTCATATTTTATTTTAAAATATTTTCACTTATTTATCATGCGCAATATGTGTCGTTATTCAATGAAAACTTGTTAACACATTCAGTTTCTCATATTTGATTGGGTATTTTGTTTGACCGCATGCTCAGAGATATCTAATGCCATGAAAATTATTTTTACAGACACTTGACTTTGACCGAGATGGCCTCACAAAGATGAAGAAAGCAGTAAAAGCCATTCATAACAGTGGCAATTGTAAGTATAATCTAACATTATAATATCTTATCATTTTAAGTATTATTATTTATTCTAAGTTTGTACTTTCTCTATGATTAGCACTATCAAAACTTTTCCGCATTCATTTTTAGCACCCTTTCAAATATTCTGGAATATTTCCAATTTTAATTTAATATAAAGACTTAATATTCCACGCTGTCCTACCGTATTTATTGTTGATTAAACTTGATTAAGTGAAAGATTTTTTTTAGTAGGCCACGTTTTAAATGCACGATGAAATATAAAATTATAATATAATTGGCCCGTTAATATGCATTTTAGATATCACTAGAGAATTGTAAACAGAACTGGATTGCTAAGATAAATAAATACACCAGTGGGCTCTGCGTTAATACTTGTATATGCGTTAATATTAATTTTGATTGAGAAAGGTCTTTCATTTAATTATTTCGTGTTAATGCTATACATGGTTACATATTTGATAATTTTTTTTCTATCGCTCTTGCTGATCCCAAAAGAAAAGGTTTTCAATGAATTTCAATTAGAGCGAGGGAAAATGGAAATTCATGAGAAAGTACAATCGCAACATAACGGAAACGAACAAACGAATGGAAAAGAATGAGCCAGTCAAACATCCAACACTAATAAAAACGGAAAAAATAAGTGAGTAACAGGAAAACGCTTGAAAAAAACGAAACCATTAGTCCGATAAAATAGAGCTCTGGCTTTTGCAAGTACATGCCCTCATTTACATCCCTGGTAAAATTACTCCGAAAACGTGTTCCATGCTCCAGTAATTAGCAAATTATTTATTGCTCTAGACATTTTATTGCCTCAGTGAAAACAACCGAAATTATTCGCAGTGTGTTTCCCTCAATTACTTGCTCGCAGTATTGATGCCAAAGTAATATTCTCTTTATCTTGGTTAAAGTGCCGTTGTCGAATCCCATGCATGAATTATTTTCTTTGTTATTTCCGGAATTATCGCGTTTGCTCTTATAATTGTAGAGTATGCTCCCTTGCAGATAAAATCTTGGCATATGTTATCATCACAATTCGTCTTTATGGTCATTCGTTTTCCGCGGTATGAAATGATCGCCACATGAAACAAACCTCAAATCCTTTTTTAATGGCCATGAGAGTCTTCTCGAAATTATAATTTAAGTACCTGGGGTATGTAATGAAACACACTGCTTTCTCGGTGCATTCATAAATTTGAGCTCATATTTACTGTCATGGATTATCTTCACCTACTTTCTAAAGACAGCTCTTGTTATGAAATAGTAAGTTTTCATTTAAAATTGTTTAACTAAGGCGCAAATTAGTTTCACGTATAAATAACCCAGTACGCGGTGTCTTCAGAATTCAGTGTCCTTGAAACACAGCCTCCATCAATATCTTAACAATAATTATTTTAAATTCTAGTGCACACAAAAATGTATTATTAATATTCAAACAAGTTTTCTATACTTTTACCTTACAATTGGTTCACGGGATTAATGTACGATCCAAAAGCTTTATAAAAATTTTATCTGAAATTTTCGTATTTGTCATTTGGAGGTATTTTACAGACTTAACGATGTTATATTTGCAGAATTTCCATACATTTTCGAATCGGTGGATCGATTTTATCCGATATTTCCTTATCCTCTTAATTTAGAATGTCGGATACTACATTTCAGATTGCTAACATTTAATAGTCTCTGAACTATCGTACCCTCAACACCCTGGTCACGTCACCGACGCCTAATCGTAAAAATGGTCTAAACTTGTAGAAAAAAAGTTTGTCCCCGGAAGTTCCGAGAGTGGTTTATTTCGCGAATACTCCACTCCCGTTGTACGTGAGGGGGGGGGAGTAAACGTAAGACTTGATCGTGTTATATTGTGGAAAAATAATAACGTATTCTTTTCGCAGTCCTGAGGCAATGGAGTCGTCCGCGCGTTTTAGAAGGTGAGCCTATTACTCGGAGGCCAATTCGGAGAAAAAGTAGACGAATTCCATAAAATGGTTCCCGAATGGATCAGAAATTTGAATAAAAACTCGACATGCCATTGTATTCATTCACATTTTCACATCATTTCGTGTGGCACTCGCCATTTTCTAACGATGCTCGGAAACCATTTTAACGACGGTCTGGGATCCTTTCCTTTCCATCGAGGGGGGAGTTTTTTTTTTAACACTTCCAGCAGCCGTTTTCGTTTTTCTTTCTCAAATTTCCACTTTTAGAAATTCCAGTTTCCACACTTTTTCCGTATAGGTATATAAATTGATGACTTCCCACCCTCCTGGTTTTTCCGAGACTGACAGCGCCCTGCGACGCCAATTTAACATCGTAAAAGCCAGTGAAAGATGCTTTATCCGAAACTCAAGATATCGAAATATATATGACGACCCAATAATTTTACAGCTCTAGAGCGTGGTGGGACGGGTTGCCTATCGTACATGTAACAACCCCCGTAAAAAAACTTTCGTTGGCGCGTAGCAAGCGAACGTTTAACTATTTTCCGATTTCGCCTTATTGGAAGCTTGCTATCCCGAAAAGGCAAACAACTCAGTACTTTAATTATGCTTGTTTTTATCTAAGCTGTGTTTACTCTTTGCAAGTGGAAATGTAGTTTCAGGCGTTACATGAAAGAGAGCAGTCATGCACACATTATTTCATTGAACTTGATATTTTGGTATGCCATTATCATACCACAAGTTTCAATCCAAATGTTTACTTGATGGTGGGAGGAGGTGGGGCTATAGCTCACATACCCTTTGTTGTGTTCACAGTAAAGATGGGCGATTCCGTTTCTATTCAGATCATATTCCGATTCAGTTACGATTCACATTATGCGATTCGAATCCATTTTCAAGCGAATAGATTCACACAATACGATTCAAATCGATTAATTCCTTGAAATCGCCCATCACTATGACACAGGGTAAGGGGAGGAGTTAATTTCCCTGTTCCACCTGCACTTCCCCAGGAAAAGATCCTCAGATAGCTGGCATTTATCGTACCTGGAGCTTCCAAGAGGCATAACCAGGAATCGAATTTGGGTCCTCTGTTGAGCAACCAAGAGCACTACCACTGAGCTATTGGAGTGCTCAATAATGTAAACATGATCTCAAAAGAAATTGCAGCCCTCTTTTTTGAACTTTCATGAAATAGAATCTCATTTTGTCATTAAAAAGGCAATTGTTATTAAAAGTAATAAATACTCACTGACAGTTTTACCAGGGCAGTTAAAGGATCTAAAAATTAAGGAATTCAACTTGTTTCCAGGAAGTTTTTTTAAGAACTGCATTAAAGGAACAAGTTCTAACTTATAATGAGAGTAAAATGCTTGTCCACTATGTGGGTCTAAATAAATATAATTCTCAGCATACCTTTGTTGCAGCAATCCCTTAATTAATAATTACATGTTGGTAATTGGTTTTATAGATTAATTTTCAAATTAAATTTAAATGGTATAACTTTGTAGGATAACAAAAGTTATTTGCTACTTTGGATTATTTAAAAAAATTTATTTGAAAAATTATAATGAAAATGATATAGCACAGAATTATTCTGTGGAAAAGTGCTTAATCTTTTTTCCATTATGAGTTCCTTCTACTTCATCAATCCTGAATCTGTAATACTTGATTGAAAATTTATTGACTGATAAATATTTAATATTAGAGCAAATAAAGTTAATTTAAGAAAAAGATAAAAACACTTTAATATTCTTAAAGCATTTTTCTTTTTCCTGGCAACTTGTTGGAGCCAGACAACTTGTGGATATTTGACTAGTGTTTATATTCTCTCTGATTTATTTAGACATAATTTAGACTAACTAACTAATCGATTTAGACATGATATCTTAATTATTTTTTAAAATTCTTACTCCACTTAATGTACAGGTGGCCCTTGTTATTCATGAGGATCCTTAGAATGTTCCAAAATCATGAATTCATGATTACTGAAACAAACTTTTTATCCGTATAGGGGAAATAGGTTATTCAGAAATTGTTTGTCGGAAGATAATAATAATACTTAAAAAGAGTTTAATCTTTTTTACATTTAAAAATAAAGTAAATAAAAATAAAGAAAAGTAGAAAGGAAGAACTTTATGAGTTAATTAGAGAAATTTACAAAGAGGGGATTTGGCCGAAAGATTTCATTAGGTCAAGATTAATTCCAATATGAAAGAAAAAGAAAGCAGAAGAATGTGAGTACTATAGAACAATTAGTTTGATCCCATATGCAGAAAAGGTAGTTTTGAGACTCATCAGCAAAAAACTGGAGAGAGGGGCATAAAAATACCTAGGTGAAGATCAATTTAGTTTTAGAAGAGGCAGAGGGACTTGTGATGTGATAACTGTAATGAAGACATGGATCAAATGGAAAATTGAGCATAATCAGAATGTTTTTGCCTGCTATGTACACTTTGAGAAACATTCGACAAAGTAGAGTGGCCTAAATTAATGAAAGTATTGCAAAAATTCAGAATTGATTGAAAGGATAGGAATCTCATCCGAAGCCTTTATATGGATCTATCTGTGCACGTGAGAGTGGAAGATGGGTTCTGGATGGGCACAGTTTGGCAGGGGAGTAAGACAGGGGTAATCCATGCTTTTTAACTTGTACTCGAAGGAGATAGTAAATGAGACATGGGAAGCGTTGGAGTCAGGTGTAAAAAAAAGTTGGTGGAGAATTCGTTAAATCAGATAGATTAGTGGATGACCAAGCCCTAGTTAGTAATTCAGCAAAAGGACTGTAGACCTTTCTGAGTGTGTTACAGGACTAATGTGAGAGGTTTGGGATGAAAATTAAGAGTGAGAAAACGAAAGTAATGAGATTCTTGAGAAGTGACTAAATATCACACTAAAGGGGCAAAAAATGGGTAGAAAAGTTCACATTTTTTGGAAGCATCATTTTGGAAAAAGGATATAGTGACCAGGATATTAGATGAAGAATTGCATTAGCAAAAGAGGCCTTTATGAAAAGGAAGGAGTTGATGAGAGGGACCTTAAGGAAAGACTTGTAGAAAAGGTTATTGAAAACCCTCATGGAGATGGTTAGATATGGAGCATAGGATTATATTGATCTAAAACATGGTCCATGAGAAAGAATGATGAGCATAGATTGGAGGCTTTAGAGATGTGGGTTTGGTGAAGAATGGAGAAGGTGAAGTGGACAGAGTGGAAAACTGATGAAGAAATGCTAAGAATGGTAGGGGAGGAGAGGCAATTTCTGCATTAATTCTGAAGAAGGCAGGAAATGTTGATGGAAGGAGTACTCAGAAGCAGTGATTTTTTGAGGGTTGTGATTGGGCAAATTGCTTAGTTTCAGGCATGATGTGGTGGAATTCTGACATTATAATAAAATGGAGATAACAATTTTCCACTATTTATACTATTTTATTCAACCTGTTTTGATATCACTGCATCATTTTCAGGTCTAAATGTTTTTAATTAAAGAATAGATTGCTATCTACATTTCATAATGTTCTGATAGAAGGTAGAATGTTGAGTAAGCAAGGTAGGGTTAGGAAGAGAATAGGAACTTTAGATAGAATGATAGGTGGTGGGAAGTGGGCAGATTTTGAAGAGGGGTTAAGTTAAGAGGTAATTGGAAAATCTAACTTGAGACTCATCAAAAACCAACCTTAACTAGTTGATTACCCTTCATTCAAAAAATAAATGTATTATATAAAAGTTTCCTGGAAAAAATTTTATGTTGAAGAAGTCCATGAAAATGCCTAAAATGAAGGCAAAGATCTTAGTCTTCTTCTGATGATTAACTCTTCAAATTTTCAATAGATAAATGGAAGCAAGGTGACCGATGCAACATGGGAGGATGTTTGTTGGGTAAACGTTATAGAGTCAGGTGAGATGTGGTGGAAACGATCCATAATCTAAGAAATAAGTTACAAAATTTGCAATTTCCACTTTAAATTAACTTTAAAGTGGAAATTGCAAATTTTCTAACTTATTTCTTAGATTATGTTTGTTGGGCTAGTGGTATTGGTGTTTATAAGAAAATTGTAATTAGGAGCTTTTTTCACCCTTTTTGTACTTACTTTTTGATTTGCCAACCAGGTTAGCCTGAAGGTAGAGAGCTCGCCAGCTGACCCAAAAATCATGGGTTCAAATCCTGCCCAGGGCATGGATGCTATGTTTGTCCAAGTTGGTATTTTTGAAGAGGTGTGAAATGACCATAGCCATCAAAGCACCATATAAATAAAAATATTTCTACTATTTATTGATATCTCCATAAGGTGTTAATACAGCCTCAATTTCCATCTTCATCTTCAAATTTCATATTTTCTATAGAGAGCTCAAAGTCATCCATTTTTATTGGTAATAACTTTCCAGTGGTGAAGATTGCTGTAAGTGTTTTCAGAGTTAAATCTTTTTAATATTCTCGTCTACCTCATCACTTTATTCATTGCTTGTCTTTACCAATGAATTCTACATCCAGCCCCTACATATTTGTAAATCTTTCCCCTCCTATATAGTGGACTATTTGTGAAACTTTCTTTAACTCATTATCCAAAAATGACAAACATATTTAAAGGGTTTCCTCCAAAGTTTTCTTGAATTGGAGCTTATGGTATGTTTAAATTTATTAAGAGATTCCTTCATGTTTCTTTATACATTATTAATATTACGATCTTTCCAACATAATCTAATGTCCAGATATGTATTTATTTTATTCCATCACATCAAAATGTGAGTGAAGGTTCACCAGTTTCAGTTTCTAAGAATTTTAATGTAAAAATAATCATTCTTTCCTAGTATGTAATGGATAAAATATAATTTTTGTTTGGCTGTCAAATTCTCAGTGAATTTCAGAAATAACACATTTCGTTAGCTATTTGTCATAACCATGCAATATGCAAATATGCAAACCTGTGGATAGCAAGCCACATGTATCATTAATCAGTCATGGAAGGGTATGCCATCAATTACCGAATAAAACACTATTTTTGTCTCTTGTGGAATCTTTGTTATTTGTCTTTCAATAGAGATAAAGAAAATAATTTTCCATGGATAGATTTGGTTAGGTCCACCTTATTTATTCTGATACATACAAGCTTTTGCAAATGATGAAATATTATGGAATAGGCAAATCAAAGTTTTCTGAAGCAATGAAAATGAGTATAGGATAAGAACATTTACAAATAATTAAAAACTCTGGAAACCACAATCAAAATTACTGGTACAAACATATGCCAGTTAATAACATAATTTTTCTCCTAGAAAACATCTGAACACTCATTGAATGCAGACTTTGTAAGGAATTCCCATTCTCGTGTCTTTGATGCTAAAAATGGATGATAGAAAGGCATTAAGGAAAGTCTAACCTAGTCCCTACTCAATATAAAATCAACTGAAGAGGAGCAGATATAACATTTAGGATTCCTTTCATCAATTTTCTCTTACTAGAAATGCTTAAATCGTTAATTCTGCTGATAATCTTAAAAGCTTTCCCATAATGCCACATTTTATCAAAGAATGCATGACTTGTTGTTCCCATGAATAGGATAAACCTTCAGTCATTATGCTGTCAGTTCTTTGCAAATCATAATGCTTCTTTAAAATCCTTACTCTTCATTTTCAGCACACGTTGACAATGAAATGTACCTTTCCCGAGCCTTGGAAAGACTAGGAAGTGCTGCACTCAGTAAAGACCAGGAACCAGACATTGGAGCCGCTTTCATTAAGTTCTCGGTTGTCACTAAAGAATTATCAGCACTCATGAAAACACTGGTAAGTGCTATCAATGGAAGTTGCAGGTTAATTAAGTAACAATTTACCAACTGCATTTGAGTCAGGATGGTTAGATTTCACTCTCAATCTTCCTTTTCTTTTTTTTGCAAAAATAGATGCAGAATATAAACAACATTGTGATGTTTCCCCTTGAAAATTTACTGAAAGGAGACCTAAGGGGAGTTAAGGGTGACCTCAAAAGGCCCTTTGATAGGGCCTGTAAGGAATATGAAGCTAGGTAAGGAAATATATTTTCCAAGCAAGTCTCTTATTCATTTAGAACAGTGTTATCTGATTTTTCTCTCAAAGGTAACATAAAAGACTTAAAATTAAATTGTTTTATTACCTATTTAAGTAGTTTGTTATTATTATTGATATTGTGTAGCATGAGTGTCGTTTGTTATATATTTCTATAATTCCTTGATGACATTTTCTCTATTGGCTAATTTTACTTTCGGTAATGTGTAATTTCCTTAATCTTAAAATGAATGATTGTAATTGATTTTGATATTTACATTAGAGGATATTCTAAAGTTCATTTATTACCTTTAAGGTATGCTCGCATTGAAAAAGAGAAAAAGCAGCAGGCTAGAGAAGCTGGTCTAATAAGAACTGAGGTTACTTCTGCGGAAGTCGCTGATGAGATGGACAAGGAGCGTAAAGTCTTTCAGTTGCAGATGTGTGAAGTGAGTAACTCAATGATTGTGGAATCAAAAGCTACATAACTGATACATGTTGAATATACTTGTTTTCTATCCATATTAAAATTCTTGATTCAGCTTTATACTTCAGCAAAAAATAAGATAAAATAAAATTAAAATTATATATTGTTTTTAGCAATGTTGGCTTTATGTTAAATACTATTATGAATGTTCCATGGTTTGCTGTCTAACTACTGTTTCAGTAACTCCTTTGAAATAATAGTGATTAGTTTTTAGATAAATTTCACTTATTTCTGATTCATCATCATAATGGCTATTTTTTAAGAAATAACTGACTTCACATGTTCATAATCCTTTTTTAAATTAAAAAAATGCCATAATTTACATTCTAATATAAAATATTCTTAATTACATGGATTTTTAAAAAAATATTCTAATTCTATCTTTTTTATTTCTTGCTTCCATATGTAGTACCTCATTAAAGTTAATGAAATTAAAACCAAAAAGGGTATTGAACTACTGCAGCATCTTGTTGAGTATTATCATGCACAGACCAAGTAAGTTCAATTTAGAATATGTTGCTTTAATAAGGATTTTAATGGATACTTTATTGAGATATATCCTGATGTGATTTTCTAGCATTCTGATACTGTTGCCATTCACCATCAAATTTTTGAACATTTAATTACAAGAATAAAGCAAATATATATTTTTATTAAGAAGTGATTTACAAAAACAAAAGAAAACTTTTGGAAATGCATTCTGGATTTTATCCATTTTAAATAAATAATTGTTTAGATATCCAGAATTTGAAGTTATCTAATTAGACTAGAAGTTGAATATAGTATTCTGTGAGCCATGTACTTATTTTATTTTTCATACCTTGTCAATTGGAAATTTTTTTATTTTCAGTTATTTCCAAGATGGCTTGAAGACCATTGAACATTTTGGAGGCTATGTGCAAGACCTTTCTTCAAAACTTCATCGGATACGACAGAAACAAGATGAAGAACGTCGCCGTCTCTTAGAACTACGCACACTTCTCCGCAGTGCACCAGGACTAGATAAAGAGGTTATAAAATCAAGTCGGAAATATCTCTTATGGATAGTATATGTTCATTGCATAAACAGAACAATTTAGTTATAAAAGGTTAATATTCAATGAAGTTATCATTATTAGAGTCCCAAGTGTTTAAATCCAAGTGCTATTATAGTTTATTAGCACTTGGGAGAGGTGAAGAAATTCATTAAAGAAATGTATTCATATAAATAAAATCGTTTACCAATAAAAGAATTGCAACTTTTACGAATCTAAAAAATTATGTTTTATATATTCTCATTATGCCAGGATGGAAAATTTATAAGATTATTGGCAGTCATCATCCATATCACAAGTGATCAATCTTAAGATTGGTTTGTAGCAATTCTCCAAACTATCCTGTCACCTGCCAACCTCTTTAAACCTCTGAAGTTCCTTACTCTTTAGATTCTCCATTATTTTAATTGCTACACAATACTTATCCAAACTCTAAGGTCCTTCTCTCCTTAGATTCCTTCCAATTAGGTTTTCAGCAGCAGTGATATCTCAATATCTGTTCTATTGCTTCCTCTCTTATTGCAAGTAAGCTTTCAAGATAAGGTTCTCTTCCATCGACTCTTTAGTGTACTTCTTCATTGGTTCTTCCCTCTTGGTTATTAAATTAAAGAGGCATAATTAGTTGGAAATTTCATCTACCTTTATCAGTCACCATCCTAAGTTTGCAGTTTCTTAAGTTTTCAAAGATTGATTAGTCCATCACAACTCTTCAAGCTATCCTGTCACCTGCCAGCCTCTTCTTGACTTTGTGGCTCCTAACTCTAAAATTCTCTATTAACTATTTCTCATTTACCATCATGTACCTCTAAGGTGCTTCCCTCCTAGAGTCCTTTCCAATACGGTTTTCACTAAATTGTTATTCCACAATTTATTTCCTATAAGTTTCCTTCTTCTTCTAGTAAGTATAGTCCATAAACCTCTTCACTGGCTCTTTGGAGTACTCCCAAATTACTCACTCAGTCTATCCATTTAATTTTCAATATTGTCCTGTAACACCAGATTTCCATTGAAGGTTGAAATCAGGCGGCATGTGTTTTTAATCACAATAAAGTTAATGAAAGAGAACATAATTTCTGAGTGTATTTCCTTTCTCTCCAGTTAACACCTATGACATCTGGTGGCACAATTCTTTCTGGAAGTGGTGGTTTGGGTTCCAGTGGAGCTGGTTCTGGAGCTGGAACTGGTTTGCTTGGGACTTCAAGTGGAGGTGGAGGCAGCCTTGGTTCCTCAACTGGTGGTTATTCTCTACACCAACTTCAAGGTGATAAACAAGCAGGCACAACAAGGGTCGGATATCTAATGAAAAAATCAGAAGGAAAAATGAGGAAGGTAACTATGACAGTAGAAATATAATGATATTCTTCCTCTTGAAGCAATTTGTTTCACCACTTTATGGCATCATCTTGTAGAATGACTACGCATTAAATCAAATATAATATGGAAAAATATGAATCTCTCTTTTTCAGGTGATAATAATGACTTCCATGAAATAAAGTTGAATACAGTGGTAACTCTTGACATATACATCTCTTATCATGTTATTTTAAGTAATTAAAATATTAGGTGCTGGTCTCAGAAAAACAACACGTTTCAAATTTTTTGGATCCATTTGACTCAGATGAGGTTATGAAGGTGAATCATTTTCATATTTCCATTTTTTATTTCAACATGATTGAACTTCTATCAGATCTCTCCTGGAACAGTAAATTCCTTACCTATTTCAAATTACTCTTCTGTAGCAGGAAACTAACAGGAAACTGAACTGAATATTCCCAAAAAATTTCAATTAGTTTTTTGTTTCTGAGTTTTATGCTGATATGCGTATGTGCAATATAGAGTTGGAACCTGTTGAAAATCAAAAAGTTAGTTTTTATACAGCTTAGTGGTTCATTTACTCAACTGATTGTAGTTTGGAAATCACTGCCATCCTCATAAAACCCTAAAGCCAGATCCTTTCATTGCTGGATACTGTTGCCTGGTTGTCAAGTGGTTACATTTATGGTAGATTCAAGTGAGATGTCGTCTTGTAGTGTCAGGAAGAAAGTCAAATTACAGTACAAGTACCAATTTGAAGAACAAATTGTATGGTCGAACATAATTTTTCCAGGTATTCAATTTAAATCTAGATTTCTATTTTCATTGACATGTTTTGTTCAGGGGTCAAATAGAGAGAGCCAAGGTAAAGGCAGAAATAGTCATTATTATGTCTCATTCCGATTGATAGGGATAAAGAGAAAAACTCCTTTAAGCATTTTCTATGAAGTATGTGGTGAGCTACTTATGTGCTGTGAAATATTTTGCTTAATTGACTTCCATATCCTCAGACATGCATTTACATGCTTTCACTATCCAAAAATTGAGAAATCATGATAACTAATCAAGAACAAGATAACTTGTCAAGAGAGTAATCTGGTATACCATAATTAAATCACCAGATAAAGGGAAAATGACAAAGGAAACATGTTAAGTACTAACTTTTCCAGATAAGAGCTCTTTCAAAATTGGAGGTGGTTTATTATGGTTCTCAGAAGGATTAGTAAAATATTCTATAAAGGCAGTCTGACTTTAAAATTTCATAACGTGATTCAGGCTTTAGATATGCTGTAAATGCATGTTCAATTAAAAAAGAACTGTGCCTAAAATGTAATTCTTATATTTATTCTAGATTTCTGTATCCTCTCATGCATTTCTTCATGTAGTGTCCATCAAAGATCTTTTCTGGTGGCAGGAGTTGACTTTATTATAACGATGTCTCTTAATTTATCTAAATATTTTCCCCTAGTAAAAATGTGTATTTTTTGTGTAGTTAATATTTTAATGGATTTTTACCTTGTTAATAAAGGTATGGCAAAAACGGAAATGTCAGGTTGGAGAAGGTTTCCTAGACGTATGTCATGGGGATGAGAGCAAGCCACCAACCAGGGTGAATCTTTTGACATGTCAAATCAAAATGGTTCCTGATGACAGGAGGTGCTTTGACCTAATTTCCTGTGAGTACACCATTAATATCCCTTGACATTTACCATGGATCTTGTGGGACAGACATGCTAATAATGCTACAAACTCAAGAGTATGACAAGTTACTAATTTCCTCAAATAAGGGCTTTAATTCCCATGATATAATTTCTGAATCCCTTTTAAATAATCTCATGATCATATTTCATTAGCTACATTCAGGCAGTCTGCCTAAGATGACAATTTAGACTACATCTCAAAAGTAGAATGTGATATCCACATGTTTACTAGCTTATATCTATGACAAGATCTACTTTGCAGTGATATACTCTGCATTTAATCATTATGGATTATATAATGAAATCTAGTCCTTTGAATTTATGATATATTTCTTTGAAATTATTAGCCCCTGGTAGACAGCAGTGATTGACATTTGGTTTTAGCACTAGTTCAAGTGAACTTTTTCTACTTGAGTCTTTCCATGTCATTTCTCACCTTTGGCCAGTCAGACTCAGAGAATATTGATTGGGGTGATGGTCATTATAAAATATAATCATAATTTCTCCAATTTTGAAATTTTCAGAATAATGTATGAAGTAATTAATTGGTATTAGAGCAGCTACTCTGTGGTAATTTCAATTGATTTTATTTTTAATCATGTGAGAATTTCTGACTCATTTATAAAGGCCTGTTTACATAAATAAGGTGTCATTTAATGAACTCTTGAGTGTCATATTGCTTTCCTTCAAGTGGTATTTTATTCATTCGTAGACAATCGAACGTATCACTTTCAAGCAGAAGATGAGAATGATCAGAGGGCTTGGATGTCGGTTCTTGTGAACTGCAAGGAGGGTGCCCTGATGAAGGCATTTGATGACCCTGGGGGGGTGGGGGGAGGGGGTGGAGGAGGAGGTAGCCGAGGTGGGTCAGGGGGCTGGGGGCATGGCCCAGGGGGCAAAGCCCTCTCCCCCAGCCTCCTTGAGCTCCAGCAGGCCATCATTCGATACGTGCAGAGGCTGCCTGGAAATGACAAGTGCTGTGACTGCAATTCTCACAATGGTGAGCTTGTGAAAATGTTTATTTTTGCAAGATAAATATTTTATCTTGTATTCATTTATCCTCAGAATGAATAGACCTTTTACATTTTTACCTGTAAGGGAGTGCTTAAATCATCCTCTACTGTATTTTATCAGGCTTAATTACAAATATTTTAAACACCCAACAGAGGAAGTAAAAGGAAGAAATCCTTTAATATGAAAATAATTTATAGGAGATTCATAGTATGTAATTTTTGTGTAAGTGAAAATAGATCTTGGAAGCCTTGGAATCTTTCAATAAATCCTGAATCCCTACTCTGTTAATTTTTCTATTCACTGTACAAACCAATTCACAATTAGAAAAATATTAAATAAAATTATCTAGATAATTTTACTATTTTATCTCTTATAGGACAAACTTTTTAATTTTATGAACTTAAAATAATTAGCATGCAGTATAGTCAGTGAAAAAATATCTTTGAAACTGGACTTTTACTTCTTTCATCTCATGCTATCAGTACACATTTCAAGCAGCTCCCTATCCACCTTTCTTCCTAACTTGTGCCATTTAAGCATTAAAAAATGTATTATGTTGAGTTTGTTTTCAAACCTCTTGTGATTGACAAATGGTGAAAAAGAAGGAGAACCTTTTTAGAAGGGCAAACTTTGTAGATGCATTAAACGTGTCTCAAGTATTGCTTCATTATTAGAGAGGAGAGTTGTTAGCATCAGAAGTTGTGCATTATAATATGTCTTATTCATTCATCAATTATTTTAATCAGAAATAGCTGTACAAATACAATCAGTATTATTTGAGGTTTTAGTCTAAGACTAGATGACTGACTTGTGTGATCATCAATACTATTACTAAATGCAACTCCTATTAATGTCATCAGGAATTTTGACTTTTCCACTTGCAATTGCATAGAATCCTCTGCAGTTTCTTGGCTTCATGGTGGAAAAACATATTTTTACATGATATTTATGACAATTTTTTATTTTCAAAACACTAGCTTATTATCCTCTGTTTGATTTCCAATATATCTTGCTTTCAAAATTATTTTTTGTTCATAGCATCACATAAATATGATTAATACTTTCCATGTCATTGGTCCAGGTAAATAAATTTTAAGTAGCTCTCTATTGTTAGTTTTGGTGGAGTAAAAACTTTAAAAATTTTGGATATGATTATTTATATCACTTTTCATTCATAGTTTAGAAATATTATTAATTTGCACACAAGAGACTAATTTGTATATGTATTATCTATTTCTACTAAGATATCATAATTATAAGAGACACAATACATTTGATATGCTGTAAAATAGGAATATGACTGTTTGGATCTGATTGTAACCAAATTTCAGATGCGACGTGGCTCTCTACAAACTTTGGAGTGATGGTGTGCATCGAGTGCTCAGGTATTCATCGAGATCTTGGAGTACACATCTCTCGAATACAGTCTCTAACCCTGGACCATTTGGGAACAGCACAATTACTCCTAGCACGTCATAATTCTAACCTGGCTTTCAATGATGTTATGGAAGCTACTCTTCATCCTCCAAATAAACCTCACCCTGGCAGCTCCATGTAAGTGTGTGTCACACTGTTTATGTATTGATTTTGATTGTGGGTGGAATATGATGTCCTTCAATGGCACAACTTGATGATATTGCATGAAATATTGAACCAAGATCATTACACTGTTGATTCAGAAACATTTGGAGTGAAATGACATTCATTAATAAAAAAATAAATTTTTAAACCCCAAACTTTACCTTGAACTCAACCTGAGGTTTACCATATGGGTGGATAATAATTTGTGTATTAGTTTAGAATAATAACCTTTCCCAACTGTAATGGTGTAGTTTTAAATAATCCAGTGGTATTCATGTCATTGGTTAGGTTAATAAAAACATTAGGTAAATTTAGCTTCATTACCTGTTGATTTTAATTAACACTAAGGCTTTGTTTTATAATGGTTCAATTATACTGAACATTAACTTTATATTGTGATAAACAAACAAATGTCAGTTTAATAAATTGCATAAATTGAGTTAAGTTGCATTTTTATTTAAAATAGTTGATGAACGCACTGCTAAATTATAATACATCCATGGTAAAATAACTCTTACCATAGGTGTGATAGCACAATTTCTATTTACTTTTTACAGGGAGGAGCGATATGAATTTATCCGTGCCAAGTATGTCGATAAGCGATATGTGTTACGCACATGTTCTAATGAGCATGATTTGCTCTGTGAACTGGAGCAAGCAGTAAATAGCCGCCAATTGAGTCACTTGCTTCAAGCATTTGCAGAAGGTGCTGACCTTTCAGCCCCTCTCCCTTCCAGTGTAAGTCTATCAAATATTCTAAGTTATTAAATACTTATATTGCTCTATATTTTTTAATCCAACATCCCTGTTAATTTGATTAAAAAATTAATATTTATATCCATCCATTCATATATTATAGTAAACTGATATAAAAAGATGTCTCTTTCAGTGATGATTTTAGTAGAAAATGTTATAATATACCAATGAAACTTATGATTGAAAGTATTTATTTGTATGATAATATCCTTTACATGTAGATGATGCCAAGGCTTGAGATTGATGCTTCAACTGCAACTATTTCAACTGGTATGATAATACCAGTTGATATAGTTTTGTTTATTCTTTGTATTTTTTTTCATATTTTTCTGAACAGCTTGAGTGAAATAAATATCATGCTGCCAAAAATATCACTGAAATTAGATATGATCCAATGCTGCATTATCAGTGCCTGAAATTCCATTTTCTTGTTGCATGAAGCAATCTTGTTAAAAAAAACATTGCAGCCTTGGCAAAATCAACATTTGCTGTCCCACATCAGGCTACCCCCCCCCCCCCCCCCCTCCCCTCGGGGCTAGCGATATCTACTCGTGGCTTCAATGCCACAATGTAAGCAAATTACTAAGCTGAGTATCCATTCTGCCTTGATTGATGAATCAAATTAAATGTAGAAGAAATGGATTTTTTAAACAGAGGCATTCATTTTGATTTTCTGGGAGAAAACACATTGTCTTAATTTGGAGGAAATGAAGAAATTGGAATTGCCAACATCTGTTGATATTACAATGAACACTTTTTGTTAACCATTCTACAGGAGACAGGTGAGACGGCTTTGCACATAGCGATACTTCAAGCAGAAGAGGGGGGCCCAGCAAGTGGGACATCCTCCTCTGCAGCATCTACTTCTTCTGCATCATCAACAGGAACCTCGCTTCACATTGTTGATTTCCTAATACAAAATGGAGGAGGTATGACTGTGTATGGCTGTAAATACAAGGTGCATTGAAGTTGTAATGTAACTTATACCTCTACACATACATAAAATATCGTCAATGCTTTACGGGTCTTTGACTCCCGCCAACCGATCGGT
>WURS02000011.1:4222234-4233407 GCA_011762765.2 Rhinocypha anisoptera | reverse complement strand
CCAACCGATATCAAAACGGAGCTAGATTCTACTTTGGGGGAGTCTACTCCTTCGTTTACTACAGTAAAATATTGGGTGGTAGAGTTTAAACGAGGCCGTACGAGCTGCTAAGACGAATATCGCAGTGGTCGACCAAATGAAGTGAACACGCATGAAATGATGAAAAAATCCACAAAATGGTATTGGATGATCGTCGACTGAAAGTGTGCGAAGCTATCAGACATGATAGGCATGTCAAAAAGTGCTTCACATCGCATATTGACTGAAAATTTGGATACGAGAAAGTTGTGTGCAAGATGGGTGCCACGATTACTCACAATGGAACATAAACAGTGTCATCAGGATGTTTCAATTGAGTGTTTGGCGAAGTTTTACAGCAATAAAACCAAGATTTTTCGTTGATTAATACCATGGATGAATCATGGGTCCATCACTTCAAACCTCAGATGAAGGAACAGCAAAACAATGGATTGAAAGGGGAAAATCTGCCCTAAAGATGGCGAAGACAGTTCCATCCGCAGGCAATTTATTGCTTCGTATTTTGGTATGAGCATGGGATGGTTTTCATTGATTATCTTCAGAAAGGAAAAACAATCAATGGCGAGTATTGTGCGAACTTATTGCAGCGTCTAAGTGATGCAATCAAGAAAAAACGGCCATATTTAGTGAAAAAGAAAGTTTTGTTTCGTCAAGACAATGCACCAATTCACACATCCATTATCGCGGTGGCAAAAATCAATGAGTTAACGTATGAATTGCTTCCTCACGCACCGTATTTGCCATATTTAACTCCCTCGGATTTATTTGTTTTATTAATTGTTTTATCATGGGGTCAAAGTTCATGGATTCAAGTCCTGCTTTAGGCATGGTTTATTAAAAATGAAATTGTGTTTGTATAAAGGTTAAATACAAGAGAGGATAGTCCTAATTTGGCTGCAATGAGGACAAAATTATTATTATCGATCATCCCTTTGTGAATTTCCAGCTGGGGCCAAGTTGGTTCTGCCACCTGGGGAACACCCGATGCTCAAGCCTGCTGTGTGCCCCGCCTCGCCAAGTGGCAGTGCTTCGCCCTCATTGGAGAGGCCAATGGCGGGAGGGGTGCAGAGGCCGAGGGGTCCCCCTCCCCCTGCCCCACCCCTCACCAACAGCCCCCCAGGGACAAGGATGTCTCAGCCCATGCTCTCCAATGGCAGGTCCAGTGAGAGCATTTCCTCAGTTTCCTCCGATATAGATGCCTCTGGCATGATCAGAGGGAGTCCTGCAAACCCTGTTCCTCCCCCAAGGAAGGTTAGTCTTATTTGTTCAGTTGATTTTTCTCATCTCATTTTCTTTGGATGTTAGATACATGAAAAATTGTTGGCTTTAGGTACAGGACATTTTGATTTTTTCTGAGTTGACCAATTTTTTGTACATTGGTTATTATAATAGCACATGCTGAATGAATGCATGAAGTATATTGCATTTCTCAAACATTTAACCTCTTCATACTTGTATCAGATGTTGTCAACCAGATGCTGCTGTAGAGATCTGGCATATTGACATATTTTTAGTTATTTTATAATCATACCAATATTTCCACCTTTCAGATATAATATTGCTTTTTTCAGTTTTTACTAATATGTTTAGTCTAATTGACTGGGTGTAAACACATTTTATATGGGTAATTTGAATTGAAATGGGTACCATATTCATAATAAATTTCTGATTTAATAATGTTCAATGCATGTTTAGCTTACCTAATGCATGTGGAGCTAGCTACATTGCATGCATCTCTTCAGATCTGTACTGAGTTGTGTCGGGGAAAGATGGCTCTGGTGAAATTTTCCTGGACATGGTTAATTTTTGGCTTAAAATAATGCCAGAATTCTCTCTCATGTCATCATCCAACTTGCAATAAAAAGAAGCTCCATCTATTTATTTATTCTGCTGTAGTTAAGTAGATATGGTGAATATTTTTCAATTTCAAATTTTTGGCATATATTATGCAATAAAGCCTTTGTGTCTTCTAAATCTGAATTAGGTCTTATTATTCAACGCTTCATTTTTTTCTAGCATGACTTCGTGATGACTGTTAAAACATAGCTTAGTGCTTTTGTTATCACACTAAATATATTCTCTGACTACATTTATTATGATTCCACCATGAAATACTTTCTTTATTAGGACGCCATAAGTAGATGTTTAAATCAAGAATTGATAAATAGCATAAATTTTTGTTATGAAAAGTATGTAAATATAGGTTTAACTAAAACCACTTATAGATGCAGAAGTTTATGCTGAAGGCGTATTGTACTATTTATATTTTAAATTCTTCATTGTAATCAGAAAAGGTTCCTGATCTTTTTATATTCATGTAAAAAATGATTTATTAATCCTGATTTAAACTTATTACATGACTTACATACATTCACTAGCAGAATGACTTCACATTAGTTTGGTGTTATTAAGTATTCTTGCACTCATTGCATAATCATGTATCTGTCAAACTTAAAGCCCCCATACCTCCCATTTGCCCAGCATACAAAACAGTGCTTCAACAAATTAGCTACAAGCAAGGGTTTTGCTCTTAAGAAAGTTTCTTAAAAAGGTGATGCATTATTTCTTGTGCAGTTTTTTTTATTCCTTTTAACTGACAATGAAGGAAAACATTAGTATAAAGACAATCAAAACCCAAAAAAATATTAAAATATATTCAAGCAACAAATTCGTTAATATTAACAGAGTTGACATAATGGTAATTATCTTAGTTAGCATATTTTACGGTAATTTTTCATAAAACATAGGCACTGAATTCTTGGATTGAGTGAAAATTCAAGAGTTAAATCTCAGGGTCTTCAGATACATTATGAAACCTTTTGAATGAGCAAACTTTTCAATGTCCACATATTGTTACTTAATAATTAATTATAGCCATTAATTATATGACTAAGGAATATAGTTGTCTAAATTTCTCAATCTATCACAGATTATCAACTACATCAAATCATCAGAATGAATCATGATTTATTGTTAAAATGAAATGGCATGACACATGGAAGGGATATCATGCTCAAGTTCGCTCAGAATGTGCTCATGATGAATGTGATTACATTTATTACAGCAACTCATTGTATTTACGGTTTACACATTGCTATAATGTTCTTATTTTTATCAGTTACTCTTATACCATTTATAATTTTAGTTCAAACTATATATTTGGCAGAAATTATGAGGAAAAGTGATTTTTTCTAGATATGAGTTTTAAATTATTTTAATTAGAGTAGTTTGGAATAAAATTTCACCCAAATTCCTTCAGTAATAGAGAGTTCAAATCTCTCTGGTACTCCCTTGAATATTTTGGTACTTTTGACAGACTTTTTTGACTCTCATTTCCAAGATTTCCACTTTTGAAGGTACATACTTTATTATTTCTTTACTTTTTTATTTTTAAATATTTTCTTAGTCTCCTAGTAGTTGCCAGACATTCCAAGATGGGTCTGTAACACCAATTTTACATATAAAATATGGCCCAAGATCATTGACTGGAAATCCCAAACACTGGAACGCCTAATTGTAAGTTGTATAATAATTACTGAAAATTCTACCACACTCCAAGTAAGGAGGGATGGAATTTCATACATAGGATATATTTATGTAAATAAACACAATTATTTAGTTGGATAGGCATTTTTGGAAGTAAGTCTGACTTTTAATAAAAAAATACCGAGTTGAAATTAAAATAAATTTGTATAAATTATCCATGAAAATTTTGTAAATTATGTGATAAATCAAAATAAAATCTTTGTAATAATTTAACATCATCAGGAATTCTTCCCCGTAAAATAACATGATAATAGAATTTAGTTTTTAAATGATATGCCAATTCCCTGTTAAAATTCAAGTAGCTTTAAACACTACTGATGATTATCCATGCTTGAATTCACTTTTGCATTAATGGATACCTTAAATGGACCGATTTTTATAATACTCACTATTTTTTATTTTCTTATGATAGTACACCTCAACCACAGTTGTGTGCATATTCAGGTATTTCAAACACATTGCTGGCACTCATTTTGATTACTGTAATTTCAAGGCACATGCACATGGCACCTATATAAACTAAAAACTATCAAGCCCGAGCACTATTATGTTTTTTCATTGAAGCTAGGTACTTCTAGTGGGAAAATATGGTTAGTGGTATAATTTATCTCCACCACTTATTTTTATTTAGAAGTTATCCCTGTCTTCTGTTGATGACAGTAGTTTCATGTTGCAGCAGCAGTCGGTACTCATGCAATTGTGGAAGTTTAATATATTTTTGTTTCTTTAATGTGGCCCATCATTGTGGCACATTATTTATGAACTAAGGTTTTTGTTGTTGAATACATTGATGTCAAATCAACACAGTTTACACAATTTAATTGTATCTAAATTTTTAAAAAGCCACCTGCTACCATTGAAGTATTGGAATGTTCTGGTAGGCAAAGGAAGAGATGAAAGTGAGGTAAGGAACTAGGATGTGGGCACAATAAATGACTTTTTAGAGGTAATACACAAACAGTTTTACGTAAATAAAGGGTTCTTTGGTAACTTTGCTAGGACTCAAAGCATTGTGCTCTTCCATTTTCATCAGATTTTGGGTCAGTTATAATTTCTGTTTCAACTTTGATTTGAAAATGTATTGAATTCATGTTAGTCATGTCTGGTTTATCGGTTTGGTAAATGGTTTATTTGTACATGCCTAGTTACCTCTAATTATGGAGCACCAAAAGGGCATAAAAATAATGGAAACTTCAGGCCCTAAATTTTACTTATTCTATGTAATATGTATATGGCATTGCATATAGCAAAACATATTGAAGTTAAAGGAATTTTTTATGTTTTTACTGTGTTGATTTGATATTTTGTGACTGGTTAAATATTTTCTACAACAAACTTTTATTTGTTGTGAGTACTAAAAACATGAAATAAAGTTATGTGTAGCCAATCTTTTAAATTTTGCAATACTTCTTATCATCACATGCCAAAGGGCATTTCTCAGATAGGTTTTGATATATCATTTTATCATATTTAAGTTTTTATCCATGAATAGAAACTCAAAAAAATGGCTTACCTTTCCATATGTTTTCATCATTTAGTGGTAAATAATCTAAAACATTTTCTACTGGGTATCACATTTCATGTTACAAACCCAGCTAGCACAAGAGAGATTTCTTCTGTAATATTTTTGAGTAAAGTACAGGTATATTACCCTTTTCATGGTTACTACTGTTTTCCCCAAAAAAACATTATGGGTAAAATGCTGAAATATTACCCTTTTCTCGGTTACCAAAACAACTCGCTGGCAACTCTGCATAAATAACAGAGCAAGAAGCGGCCATGATGTAGTTTGGCATAAGGGAGTTTTCTAATATTAGCCCTTAGCATAAATTGTGAGTTAAATCGGAACCCATGTCCCATGGAACAAATAATTTATTATCTTAAATATCATACATAACACATTTTTTACGTACCTCAAACTGAGATCTCAGGCAGGATGATTTCTAATGCCGTGTATTTGTGTCATACAAAGCCAGAAAACTTACTTTACGAGGTTTTTTTTTATCTTTTTCTAATACTGACGTGTGAAAACATGGTGTTAATAAATTATGGGTACTCACATAAGTAATATTTATGTATTACTTCTAAGTTTATTACTTTTATTATTAAATCATTACTTTTTTGTATTTATCATTATGATTGTTGCTTTCTTCCTTTTGAAATGTCATGTAGATTACGAATCTTTAATGCTGTTTTACAGAGGTGCATATGATTTGAGGCAATTACGACTTTTCTCCATTTTCATCGTTATTTATATTGAATACTGCATCAATTATATCAATCTGATACTATACTATGTACTTTTGGCTGTTTGCTTATATTTACCAAATATATGCTAGTTTCATAAATGTTAAAGTCCTTGATTGTAATCATATTCATTGAGTTCATTTCCATTTTTTAAATATTTTTTGATAGAATTTTGAATGCTATTGATTTGATCCTAATTATTGAAAACTGCAATCCCCATGCCTCAAAAGTATATAATCAATTTCCTATTGATTGATGAGCTAAAATCTATTGTTGATAATCGCAGGGGTTTTGACCAAAAATGGATCGATAGTGGGTATCTCATTTACAGGTATGGGGGTAATAATTGGTTTACCCTTGATTTACCCCTAAAAATGCTGAAATTTATGACCAGTTTACACAGATTTTACCCATGTTCATTACAGATATTTTACCCTTTAACGGGTAAGAATCACATCGTTTACCGTCAACCTATGCCCGTAATTAAGGGCTAAAAGTTGGGTAATAAATCTTTTGTGCTAGCTGGGAAAATCATATGCATATCCCTTAAGTGTTCTGTGAAAATTTGTTCTAGAATTACTTCTGTCAATTCTGATTATGCTGACAGCTGGGAGCACCATCAGGTGCTTCAGTAAACTTCTGCATTGTTAGACAGTGGGACAAACATTATTTAAAAATTCATATATATATATCACCTTCACTATCTTTTTAAAGGCAAACATAGTCTTGTAATTTTTTTTTAAATTTTACATTTTGATTCATTATAAAAGGAGGGTAAGAATTTTCATCAAACACGAATCTGTTTGCATCTAAAGACATCTTTCCTATGCTCCCATCTTCATGTTACAGAAAAAAGAGCGAGCAAGGCTTGAGAGTTATGCTGAAGAAGGTGACCTTCAGCTGACCTTGGTATGATTGTTTGAGTGACTATGTGTGAATGTTCTTAAAATGATGTTGGGTTTGTATGTCTTGTTTTTAATGACTTTTTGCATTGGTCTTGTTGTGAGTGGTGTGAGTCTGGCATGTGTTTATTCATAATCCTGTTGCCTTCATGCATACATTTTAATTTCTTAACAAGGACTGTGTCATGAAAGTTTTTCTCTTCTGTTGTTTTCATTTCCCAGACATGTTGTGATGATCCAAGCTACATTACCTCATTATGTTTAGCTTTCATACTTCATCATTCCTTGAAATAGAATAGTTCATTGCATCAATAATGGCATCACTCATATGTATCAATAATTTTTCATTCATTTCATGCTGAATGCATTCTAACTCTTGGCATGTGTAGAAATTTTATTCCTGCGAAAACTCTTGTCTGTGATTAGACAACTGATAGGTTTCTTAAAAAAGCTGAAAAAAATCACTCAACACTGTTACAATAAGGACTTTGATAGTGTTCCTTTTCAGTAAATATGTGATATATTTATTTTATATATTTTGTCATCAGGTTGGCAAGGCAATGATTTGATTAGATTTATAGTTTTTTGTGTGGCCTTTTAATTTGGGTGAGATTCTCCATTACCTGTAAAAAGGTACAAATGTTAAAAAAAGTTAATAGGTGAAGAATGGAACTTAGTGAAATTAGTCTTATTCAGTTTAGGCATCAGTTCCTCCCATTGAGTTATCAACATTTGTCTAAATCTATCCTCTTTTTCCTTAGAAGATCTCTCAACTTGTTTTGTGCTGGATATAGCAAGCTGTATTGTATTCATTTGGGGGGTGTGTTTCAAAAATTAGTTATCTCAATCATATTCAATCACTAAGTTGGTATACTTAGAGCAAATTAAGATATTTAGTATGTTTTAACCATTCATAATATCAAAGTAACCCTAAAGATAGTGGCTACACAAATGTGCCAGATGGACCAAATGTGCCGAATTCAGCCTTTGTGACCAGCCTCACATGCTGTCTAGTCAGCCACACAGACTGTGTAGCCATTTGGCACACTTGTGTTGCCACTTCTTCTAGAGGTTATAATTTTTTTGATGGACATGGTCTCTTAGTGTAATAGCGAACAACCTAATTGAGAAAACATAATGCTTGTGAAAGAAATTAATATATATATTTAAAATGGAATGTCTTTTTGTATTTGTAATTCAGAAATTATTTTTCAAGGCACATTTCATCAAACTTTCCTCCTCAAAATTAGCCTTTAGACCAGTGGTTCCCAAATTGGATGCTACCGCCCTTTGGGGGGTGCTTTGGTCAAGGGTGGGCGAAAAGAAACAAGTAAGTTATGATCGGGGGGCGTTTATGGAATTAAAGGGGGCAGTGGCTCGAAAAAGTTTGGGAAACACTGCTTTAGACTATCTACAGGACAAATGTCAATCAATTCTTACTATATTTACCTCACCATTAGCAACAAAACAATCATTAGTCACACATCATATGATGATTTCATGATCTTCTTGCATCACATATTTTGCCACATTCATGAAGTCCTTGAGTCATGAGACAATTCACGAACTAATAGATCATCTTGTGATTTCAAATAGTAAAATGTGACTAATTCTAAGTTGGTTACTAATCGGTATCACAGATTATCATCAATGGCAGGGCCATGGTTATAAGCAATAATATCAATGCCAATGTTCATCAGTTGTGTGTGTGAAAATTGGCATTGTTGTTATCATTTTATAATCATGGACATTTCATATTTTTACCGAGTGACTTCTAAGACACTATGATGTTATTATTGCAGTAATGATATTACTGCCTTCCAAATGTCATGGACATTGATGACCACTCTAGTAATTACACACTGTCCCACTTCAGGTAAGATGTAAAAACAGAAATATGCACATCATTTATTTGGCTGTTTTTCTTGTTGCCTTGAAAACGGACGGCAGATAGCCAAAAGCCATTACAAATATACAGGCTGAATTAAGCGAAATTAGAAAACTTACTCAATCCTCTGCTCAACATGTTTTGTCAACCTCGCGATCTGGCATTAGTAATACATTCTCGGATACGTGGGTCACAAATCATTTCTCTCACATCTGAATAATAATAACAACATGCTATGAGGTCATGAGTCAGACGTCAATGTGTGAAATGGGTTTAAAAAAAATGTTTTCGTTGAAGATAACCGAATCTAAGGTAAAAAA
Organism: Rhinocypha anisoptera; assembly: GCA_011762765.2. Lineage (NCBI taxonomy): Eukaryota > Metazoa > Arthropoda > Insecta > Odonata > Chlorocyphidae > Rhinocypha > Rhinocypha anisoptera. The sequence continues at coordinate 4,224,465 of WURS02000011.1, read as the reverse complement.
TTGTTAACGATGATCGATTGGTGAATTATTTCGGAAGAATTACTTTAGAATATCATTTAATAATAGATTATGTACTGAAAGAATAGTGAAGAAAACCACTTTATTAGTATGCCGCGTTAAAGAGGAATTGTTTAAATAAAGGGAATAAGAAATAGTTGTAAATAATTCATTTGACCGAATGGATATTGTAGGACCGATTTAATTTCGACGGCTAATTTATTTATCGGTTTTAATCGGGACTTGGCTTACTAAAGCAATACCTACAACAGAAAAAGGCTGCACCTTCATCGTGGCCCTTTCCGTACTTACACTTCTGCGTTTGAAGAGCTGAGATTAGACATTGGCGAGTTTCATTTTAGAGGCAGACCAATCGATTACAAAACATTCTTTCCGAAGCCTCTCCAGTGGGACGCTCCTACTCGCGGTTGGGTCATTTTTTTATCTCAATTGCTGGAATAAAGAAAAATAATGGTTCATTTCGATCTTTTCTCCTTTTACGATGTTTTCCTAGGGCCAATTAAGGGGGAGATATAGGTTTCTCCATGTCCTCTTTAGTAAGCTTTTAATATTTTTGGTTCCAGGGCAAACCATGCACGGCACGTAAAATATCTAACGAGGCTTAATAAAAAAAATGGTGCCTTTAATATTACTTTAAGTGAGGAATTAAAACGAATTTTCATTGGTGCTCAACTTTTATAATCGCAGACATGCCATGCGATTCTTTATTTATGGTTTTCCGTAACTATATGGTGAAAAAGTTTATATGATCCCCCTGGGCTTTTACTAGGAATAGTTTATGCGGGTAAAAGGGACCTTTGGAAGGGGGGGGGGGAATGGTTCGAAATGCGCTGAAAGATATCAGGCTATAAATTCGTGAATCAAATGGCGATCCTAGGCGTGGGGGATTTTCAGCTACTAGTATTTTACTTCCAATATTTCTTTTTCTAATATATTGGAGAATATTGCCCGTCGATGAACTTACATTTAAAAATACGTGGTTACTTTTTAGATGGATTTTGATGAACTTTTATGATTTTTCTCGATGCTCATACAAATAATCTTTTCCGTGCGTATTCCCGGAATCATAGGACTAAAAATTGAAAGGACTATTTGATTGATTTCCTTTGACGGATCATCCAATTAAATTTTTTTATGAGAAAATTTTTTTCCATAGTGTTTGGGGATTAATATTTTGTTTTAAATTTATTATAAATCGAAACAATAAAATATTGTATAAGGTGTATAAAAGGATTTCATGTACTTTCTAAACAATACGTTATTGTTGGATAACATATGATTTTTAACTCACTTTATTAATCATACATATTAACTAATACATAATATCATTAATGTTATTTTTAATAACCCCAAGAAAATGAGGAAAGTAAATATACATTGATCAAGCAACGGTGATCCAGAAGCAAAATATTAGAATTGGAAACCCAAGATTTAGAAAAGTTAGCGTAAACATAAGTGAATAAATTACCGAGTACTCTTTCCCCTAAAGCATTTTTTTCATATAAAATGTTTCTCGAGTCAACGTAACAATCAACAACATTCATCAACATTATGACTGCACTTTAGAAGGTGGGTGACGCTGTAATTTCGAAACCGTATGACGAGCCTCAAATAAAATAGTGGAAGAGTACAAAGATGTTTACGCTATATTTTAAACAATTTTCAAAAGAGCTAAGGCCTAGTCTGTTGACGGAATTCCAGGATTGTAGAACGCAAGAGGGAATTGATAAGGTGAAAAATGAAGAGGACTGCGGTTCTTATATTTATATTGTTTATAGTGCATTTTTGCGGCTCGCACATCTCGAAATTGCATGTTTTTTTTGGGGTCTTTCGGGATAATAGAGTGACGAACGTCGCATTTATTATTGGCTTTTTACACCTTTTTCAAGCTTACGCGGGCGAAAATGTTCAAGAGAGGCTAAGGCGGGGGGAGATCCGAGCAGGAATTAAAGGAGGGGTTGTCGCGGAGCTCTCGCGCGCGCCACCCCGTCGTCTTGCTCCGGATTTTATTTGTCAGCGGCGTGGGACTAAACGGGGAAATGTGGCTGCGAAGCGTCCCGTGCTCTGGAAGGGGGATTTTCGGCTCTGTGCGTGGGGCTCCGGTTTTACTTGGTGTAGAGGTGGAAGTCGGAGGATCCGAGGTGTTTTTTCCTTGTTTATTTATTTATTTTTTTTCGGATGCACGCAGGCGGAGGATTTTTTTTCTTGGGATG
>WURS02000011.1:4208599-4222134 GCA_011762765.2 Rhinocypha anisoptera | reverse complement strand
CCTTGGTCGGGTAAATCTTCTTACAACTGAAGGCGATATTTCAAGTTATCTGTGTAAAAGATACCTGAAAGAAGACTTCAGCTGTGAGAGTTTTAGATCAGGAAAGTATTTCCGTTCTTTTAAGGTCAGTGCACCTGGCAACTTCCAGATGTTCAGTTGCATTCCCTATTTCTTATTTTTGTACATGTTTTTTGTATTTTGTACATATTTGTATCTGACGTGGTCAAGTGCACATTTGTGTTTTACGTCCAATATATAAATATCATATCATATGAAGTATGTGCAACACAATCACAAGATTCAGCTGTGTGACCAAGATAGTTAATAGTGAAAGAAGGAACTTCGGAATGATCCACTACATTGATACTACATATATCCTAAATTAGCTAGTATGGACTATTTTATATTTTAGATTTGATTGTACAATATTTCATATGGGCGAAACCTGAGGCCCAATGGGCTTGAATCAGTAGGTGACCATAAGTAAACAGCTCAGCCTGTTAACCATCTCAGAATAGGAATGAAGTGAACCATGACATGAGATACAATTTGAGGATGCCTTAACAATAGTGAAGGAGGTCAGAAACTACCCAAGAATTATTAAAGAAGTCATTGAAATGTTTAAAAGAACAATGAATTTCAAGAGAGGGGATGGTTACTCATTACATATCACATGGATAAGGGTATTCAGAATCCTAACCAGTGAGAATGCAGAACACAAGATAATTTCAAATTCAGCATAGGAGAATGTTACCAACCAGTCAGAGCACAGAAAGGCTTATCTCAAGAAAAGACAGCCCAACAGCAGAAATCATTCTCAACACCTTTCCTAAGGATGGCAAAAAATCATTCTCATCACCTTTACCTGAGAATGGCAGCAGGATAGCTGGTGAAATAGTTGTAATTTTAATCAGTAACAAAGGACTTGATTAAGCAGAGATCATCACATCTATGTTGCAGAAATCTACAAACATTATTCTTTGAGTCAATGTCTAGCATCTAGAATATAGTGATAAGTAGCTTTATGACACAAAATATAGGTGTATACATAGATGTATTTCCACAGAAAATTGTAAACAATACCAGTTTTGACAATGATCATCATTATCTGGTGATGAGGATTATCGTCGAAACCAGTTGTGTTATTTCTGTGAAAATCCATCTAATTTAAGACCTATATTTTGTGTCATTATGGAATTCCACCAAGTGACAGCCTCCTCAGTGAAGTTTAGAAGTAGCTTAAATGTAACAGAAAGTACAAATTACCATTATAGTGATATTCAGAGACTTTGCAGGCCATACTTTTTGTTGTAAAGAGTTTTATGATGAGTGGTCTGGAAATTAAAGTGAGGTTTCTTTCACACAGATAATTCTTAACATGTAATCCTAAAATTTGGTAGACATACTATGTATCTTCAACTTTCTGCTACTAAGTTGAGGCAAGGCTCATATGGGAATTATTAAATTTCTGGGCATGTGAATGGTAGCGCATTTAGTATTTACACAGTCAGCTCTCAAACTTAGTAGATTCCATTGTCCATAAGAAAATAAAATTTTGACTCACCATTTTTTTCATGTATAATGTTGAAATTCTAAAATAAAGAAAATACATTGTATGTAGCTAATATACTACTACCCTGTAATCTAGCAAATTCATTGAATATTTTAAATTTTTACTTTAACAAATAATGGAAAGAAGCACATAAAACATAATACATATCAACACATAGCTTGAGAGTAATTGCTCCTGCTGGAACATTAAAAAGTAAGTGACCTATTTGCTACACACTTACTAGTAAGTTAGACATTTGCATGAGAATGAGGTACCTTATGGCATAATATGCATGAGTGTGACTTGTGGTTTTGCAGTTAAGGTTATTTTGTAAAAAGATGATAATAAATGTAGTAACCTTTAGTTTCTGGGATAAGTTTCTAGTAAAATCTAATCTAATAGATCCTAATAAATACAATAAATAATATTATCTGAGTAATGGTTGTAATTTCATTCATGTAGCTAAGCAATATTTCTCTTACATAACTCCTTGCAAACTTGTTAATGCTCTCTCATGATATATACAAACTTTTGACTGTTATTTTCACCACCCAGATATTTTTCACTTTTGGGAGTCAAACTCATCTGCATTCAATTGAAGACTACTCTATTTTTCATAACACTACATGGAACTAAATATAAAAAAATTTGGAATGATATAATTATGCAAATGATTGTATCTTAAATTTCAGCAAAGATTCTTTATTCATTGATTATAAAATTACCCAAGAGTAATGTTGCACAAATATGTAACATTGTTTGCATGAATGCACTGTTACTTTCCAAGCACACTTTATTGCATTTATGTGACATGATTATATGCCTTATATTATTTATATGCAGTTAAAATCATATCATTTTTTAGGCATTCCTAAATTTGACTAATTTAAAGTAAATTGCCTACTTTTTTAATTATTATCATCATTTAATTCAGTTAATAAATTATGTTTCTATTAATATTCTATTCTAATCAATAGTTCTTGAGCTAGTGATGAGGTGTTATAAAGCTGTGCTTACAATTAATTAAATACCATGAAGAAGGTAGTGGTATTAGCATTTTTTAAATTGAAAATTTATTTAATAGCAATTATTTTGTTTCTAAATTTGTTTATATTCGTTAGTCAGACAACTTTATATGTATATAGGTAAATCCTTTAGGTTTTTTATTTTCATCATCCATATTTGCCACCTGTGATGCTGCTTTTCTCCTTGAAATCCCATTTATTTTTTGTGTGTTGTATTTTAATTCTCGATGCTGGATCTAACTTTGGTTAAATTTTAAAAACTAAAAATCCAGAGTATGGAAAAGTAATGCAGCAAATTAGATTTTTAATAGTAGTTTGCAATACAATTTGGCGTTATCACATTTTGTAAAACTAGAGGGTTTTTAAATAAATGATATTGATTAAGATTAAGCCACTCACTTTGTATTTAAGTTAGATATTTTTTGTCAGCAATCTCATTGTATCATAACAATTGTAAAAGAATTCTTTAAGTCATGACCAAGATTTTTACAAGAGAGAATATACTGTGCATAGAGTACATTCTGTATTTGTCTCTTTCCTAATTTTTTAAATAAAATCTTTGATTTCATGAAACAGCAGTGATGCTTTTTGTAAGAGTTATTTTGTCTGAAATTGTTAAGTATGCATCTGGCTTGAGATTAACCATTTTATGTTCTTTAAGAAATTAAAACCATTATATTATTGCTTTGCTTGGTGTTATTAAGTTTTTCTACTGTATTTGAGGAAACATTTCATTTGCAATCAGTGTATATGCATTGCTTTGTTTATGTTTTTATGTGATTGCATTATTTTAATTTTATTTTATTCCAAGAAGAATGTGTATATAATTATATGAGATTAACATGGAGAGAGATACTTTAAATTTGCAAATGTGATAATAATTTTCATCAATTCAAATTCTCCCAGAGATTACTTATTCAGTTTTATATTGAACCATGCACCTTATGTTACATTACAAATTACTTAGGAGTCATTTTTATTCTTTTAACTCTTTATAACTTATACTGATTTGCTTAAGTTGAATTATTTAATTGATATATCCTTTTGATATAATTATGAAATGCTGTTTTTTCCCCATTAATATCTCAAGAATTAATTAATGTGTTATATTTATCCTTGTTAAGGTTAAGGGGATTGAAATATGTTTTTATGTTCTTTAATGCACTGATTTGAATTGTAGTGAGCCTTTGCTCCTTAGCAAAAATATGGCTGTGTAATCTATCTGAACTTTTGCTAAGGATAGTTCACCATAATGAATTGGTATATGCCAAAGGTGTGCAAGATAGCTATAATTGTCAATCCATTACATCTGTCTAGCCTTAGCAGTTTGTTCACCTTTGCCCTGTCTCCATCAAATCACTTATATTTGACCACCAATTAGCTATCCCACCTACACGTCACCTTTAAGGTCCAATGGATAATGCCTAAACATCATCCATACATGAGAATGACTAACCATGCATAATATAGCATTAGGCCTCTTAGTAGGTAGGTCAGCAGGTAGGTAGGTCCCTCTGGTAGGTAGGTCAGCAGGAGCAGCGGAAGAGAATTTATTTTTCAAATATATTTTTTTCCTTTTTTTTTAATTGTTGTGTGCTTTAAGGTTCTTTATTAATATTTTCATTTTGGACTTACACTACTTACTTTGAACTTTGGACATTTCCTCTGCGATATCTTTTGAAGGCAAAAATAATTACCATCATTATACGTCTTCTACAGGAAATGTGAGTTTGAAATTTTATAATCCATTCAAACTAAACAGAGGAGTTACATATTGTTGTTGCCTCTCTCACCATATGAAAATATTACTCGCATACGGATATATGATCAAAATTAATTTAAAAGACTTTCATTTCTGTTTTTATTTAGCCCTTTTTCAGATACACTCAAGAAATCTACCAAAGACTCATATAAATTTAGATGCTGACCCATATTTTTTTTATATGAGTATTTCCTGAATCAAGAACAAAATTATATTATCAAATGGAAGGTATTAAAAATGGGTTGTAGGATGTATAATAATTCGTTCTGTAATGAAGCCCTTAGGTTCATAAGTTCTTCAGACATTTTGCATTTAGTTCATAATCAATGGCCGTTTCAGTAACACAGTTGAAAGCCTAATACATTTTTGTGGCGAATGATTAGTCTACAATTTGATGAAAGTTGTCTGTACAATAAGGAGAGATAGATTGGCCAAATTTGTGTCACACTTATGACCAAAGAAATATTATTTCCCATTCCTGTTTAATAAAAAAATATCAAAATTGCACATCTTTGGCATGCTTCTATAGAAATGATCCCACATTGATGAAATAAATCTAAAACAATTTTCAAAGTTCCACTGCATTATGTTCAAAATACAACTCTGCCTTAGCAGTCATTCATCTGATGAAATTTTATAGGCATCTGCTGTTGGTTGAAAATAATGTTGTAAATTTTGAATACTTTACATATTATTGCCCAAGAAAGAAGTTTTTTTAAAGATTAAAAATTGTGGCAAATTAAATAATTCAAGGAAGATTCTTTTTAAGCTTTTCATGTTATGTTTTCAATTATTCCATTTTTTCACCCTTCTATTTGCCCTTTTACTATCATTTTAAAATTTTAATTTCTCTGTATACCTACTTAAACGCACGTGCATCTTCCATATTTCTGTGAATGTGTGTTGCTCTTTGTGGGCAGCCATATTTCTTTTGTCCCCTTCAGAATTTGGAGAACAGTGGCATCCTGTCCAACGGCCCACGGGAAGAGACGGGCAGTGGCGGAGGTCCGGACAATGAGGGTGTAGTGTCAAGAAACACATCGTCAATTTTGCGACGTTGCCGAGCTCTCTATGACTGTGAAGCAGACAATGAAGATGAACTGTCTTTCCGAGAGGGTGAAGTAATAATTGTGACAGACGATCAAACTGAGGATGACAACTGGATGGAAGGCCGAGTGGAGGGGGACCCCAGTCGTAGGGGAATGTTTCCTGTCAGTTTTGTGCACATGCTGAGTGACTGAATGGATAACTTGTGTTCTTCCCTCAAAGCTACCCCACTGACATGATGTCTGGGAAAGAGGTGACTTACTCGTCATTGGCAACACGCTTTGAGAGGTGTTATTCTTCTAGTGAATCCTGAAGCTTCAGATGCTCTCAGTGGTGGTGATTCATTTTTACACTATTATGCCATGTGTCAAAAGTGCTGGATTCCTATGTGTATTTGCTTGTTTAATGGCTTTTGAACCATGAGTAATTGTTCTGTGAGTTTCTAAAAGCTTGACTAACAAATTGAAAAGATCTCCTCACACTGGGTGAAACCCTCTTTTTATGTAATTTCATCACATATAATCAAAATTCCTTTCATGTTGTCCTCTGTGATTTAGTTCTTCTTTCTCAAAAATGGTGTTTTGTATGGCTAATGAACTTTTTTTGTCTTGTTTTTTATAATGTTAGCCTTTCAGTCACTTTTTATAAATGTTTATATTCTGCTTATAAAATAGAATAACTTCTATTCTGCAGTAACCACTTTTAATAAACATTTTGTTACAACCACTTAGGTTGAACATATATGAGTTATCAGCTCATGTTTTATGAATTATGATGTGTAAGTATACATCAGACCTCACAATAGTTTTTTATACTTCATACCAAAGGATTTCTTCTTGTAATCAAGTGATATACTAGTATAAACATGGTTTTATGTGGCTTTCCTCATGTGCTTTAAACTTATATTTTTGAAACTTGAATGTTTATGCATTATTGGTACTTATTTATGAAGATTTATAATTTAAAAAATAAATATAGCCTTATGTTAATCAAATTATGAAGTCCCAAAAAGATTTAAAATATTGGAAACCTAAGTACATCATATGTGTCACATTGAATCTCTTCATCAATCAATTGTGATAAAATTGCTAAAGAAACTGCCTAAAAAGTGTTCAGAGTATTTTCTATGAAATTTCTTCATGCGTTTCTAAGGCCACAACTTAAGTAAGATGTTCTTTTACATTTATTATTATTGTTACACCCAACATTCTTTAAAATGGCATATAATCCTCAGTTTCAGGAAATCATGATGTTTTGTCTATGATTTAATCATTTTTATTTTGTTACTTCTTTAATGGACAAAAAATGAGTGAATTCATTAGCTTTGCAAGACTCCAGTGTTTATTCTAAAGTCAGGACGTGAATTATAGAATGTGAAAGACTTAAAGGAATGAAGTTCAGTGAAGACTTAGAGAAGATGTAGATTTGTGATGTGACTAGATCTTCTGATTCATGAGCTTGTTATTTATGTATCTCAGGAGAGTTTGCCATTCCTGCTCTCATGTGTTTTGTTACCAGAAAACAGAATATGTTCCAAAGTGAGAATTATTCTGCTGTGCTTTGTGCTACAAATGTTTTAGAACTTAAAGCTTGGAAATATTGTATGAGGCTGAGGGCATGAGAATCACTGCTGAGGGGATGTGAAGGACAGGAGCTATTCCCTTGTGAAACCAAAGAGATTATTCAGTGTATATATGGCTTAGCCCTCCCTCTTGCCCTCTCTTATTGAGAATGTGCACTCCCAGCACACTTCTTGCCTATCTATGTAAATTGTATCATAAAGGGAGAATGTGTAAATATGTGGAAAAAACATTAATTATTTTGTGATCCAAATATGATAAATGTAAATAGGAAAATACATATATGTGATTATGTACAGTATATATATGAACACACATAAAATATCATTATAAACAGTTCGTAAATCTTTTTTTTTCTTTTTAACCTAAGTTGTAATGTAGTTAATGGTAGTTCTATTTTCAGACACTTATTATGTATTTTATCTTTTATTTACCTCTCCAGAAAGAATTTAGTAAAAGCAACAACCGTTCAACTACCCTCATGGATTTACAGACATCCTCATAGTTTATTGATATTAGTTTTTACTAAAACAATGATAGTGATTATAACAGGAACCTTTAAGATACACCAGACCCTCAATTTAAGACATCCCATTTTGTGTCTGACTGAATGTTAACTCACTGCTTATGACAGTCTTGTTTTATGTGACTCCCAGCTCTTCCATTAAGGAATGTGATAGTATTCACAATGTAATAGCTTTTGCTCTTGTGATTATTTCTCCATAATAAAGGTTGAAAATAATAATTGATTTGGAAATATCTGTAAGTATAAAGCAATTATTAAATGTAGGATGTTGTTACTATTACATATCGTATAGATATTTTGATCAAATTATGTGTAAACCATAGAATAAACCTCTGATGACAGTGCTGCAGATTTCATAAAATATGTTAGGAAGAGTGATGCAAGAATTAGCTCATTTGCTGAAACTATTGGCAGACAAACAAGTAGGGATACCCTTTTTCTAAGTCAACATGCAGCTTAATATACGAGCTCGTATTTGCTAAAAGAGTTATCAATAATTCTGGATGAAGGCAAGACAATAGAATTCATACCTGGACACAATTGCAGAATCAAGATATTTGGCATGACTACAAGTAAGTTGTTATTCCATAACTACTCAGTTCAGCAAATCAACTTTACCTGTACAAATGACTTGTATAGTTGGCTCCTGGCTCTATTCACTCCTAGATACTTAGCAGTCTTCCTGCCAGTAAGGGGTGAACCAGAAAGGGATAGTTTTTTGGATTTGCCAAAATTCCATATGACTAATCAAAAGGTTTTCAGTTGTGACATGGATTGTAAAGCAAAACAAGAATAAATCAATTATGGTACAACAGCAAGGAAAAGGACTATCTCAATACTAGTTTTCCAAAAAAAGGTGAAAACAGTCAAGAAGAATATAGGAGAATTTCAGGATTCCTCTAATCTTCAGTTCAACATTGTTATAACTTTGAAATACAGAACATTTGCATATGGCTACCATCTCATACATTGATCCAAAGAGAGCTGTCCATTAAAAATTAGGGAGGATGAATCTCATGAGGGATAAGTAGAAAAGTCCTGTAAACTCCCCCAGATGTTTTATTTTCCAAAGCAGATAATTATACCTCCTGGGGCATGCTGGAGCAATCCAGAGGGTTGATGGCACCCAATGATAGCCACATTCTTTCTCTTTGTTCCCTTAGGTAGGTAACAAGGTAGATTTCCCAGAGAAGCGCTGAGTAATATGCTTTTATGATATGTGGGTGGTAGGCCAATTTGCTCTGGTAACATCTAAGGAATTCTTTCAACAAAGCTGAAAGGACAGCAAAAGCCTGGAGAGTGGAGCTGCTTTATAGATGTCCAGTAAAGGTGTGATTAAATTTCATTTGATTTACTAAAATTTTGGTATTAATACTGCAGGGATAAAACAAATGCCCCCAAAAACAGCTTCACTGCACATGAACATCTCAAAAATCATTGGCTCTGGATGGAGGTTTCCTAAACATTCTTCCCACAGAAGACTATGCATCTTCCCACACATAATCTCATTCTAAACATGCTTCCTAGTCACCAATGAGCTACAGATTCATCCAAGGAGTTCTTGTTTCCATCTCAGATGGATTGGAGATATCTTCCAGATTCATTATTCATAACTTGATTGGCAGTATAATTTCTCTACCAAAAATCCTGTGGATAGGGTGCTATCAATCCTTCTTGAGGAACAATAGTGTGTACCTATTCTGGTCCCTAACACATGGAAGCATTCATTCTCAGATCATATATATAATTTTTATTAGGGGGAAAAGAACATTCTCAGGCCACTTCTTCATCATATTCTTTCTTCGGAGTTACCTGGCTTCTTCTTGGTCATCATAAAGAATTCGGACTCCACTGGGATTTACAGCAATGTTTTTGAACTTTGTGAATTTCAATGGGTTCTGAAAAATCCTTCATATCTATTTAAAAGACCATGTAAATTGATATTACCAAGGAAAGTACAAACTTATGGATATTTGGTACTTTCCCATGGTGAAAACTAAAAGTAAATGATTATATATATGGGCATATGCCTATTAAAATAAATATGATAATGGCATGTTAATACATTCTGTTAGACATTATTTTATTTCAGATCAAGTAAATGCTTTCCCAAATTCGTGGAGCTTTTTGGCTTCCGTCTCACTTTCAGGGGTGGGATGAGAAAGCAACCACATATAATGGCCGAGGGGTGGAAATTAATCTTCACCAGATAATGTATAGTCTTGGCTGTCGTAATGTGCTGTAATTGATTAAAAATAATTATTTTGAATTTAAATCTGAGGAATATTATTAAATTGCCTTAGAGCAGAATATACCTACAATTGTTTTTGTAAGAAGTTCATGTACTCTGCCGTAATACATGCTCGTGTAATCGATATATTGCATAGGCAATACCTACTTGTATTTCAAACATTTTTGGAACTATTGAGCCGTCTATTTACCAAAAAAATTATTACACAGCGAGCTAATTACATAAAAACTACACAACTTAAAGTATAGTTAATTTCTTTCACATAACGGAAATTTTTCGGAACATGAAATATGTGTGGTAGTATAAGTCAAATACTCAGTAATTTAAGGGAAATGAGTATAAAACAAAGTTTTATTCAGATAAATATGGCTTTTATAAATTATTTTCGAGAATCCAAAGATATTTGGAAATTTTGGCAATTGTAAAATTTGTCATGTCATAAAATATATAAACAGAAATCTTAAAACATATTCGCTTTCTTAATTTGAAATGGTATATAACGCTAGTGTGTATGAGTTATAACAAACCTATCAATAAACTTGTTATCGATTATCAAATAAGTGCGCGAAATGAAAATTTTAATAAACACAAAATGACAGCGTGTACACGAAGTCCGCTCTCCCTGATTGGCTACTTGAATAGTTTTGACCAATCACAACTGGCTATCCTTTCTTATAACCGCTCATTGATAACATCCTCTTGGAGTACTGTTTTATTTTCTTTGTGAAGGTCACCACATGTGGGTGTTTACGGTATTCGTCGTAATCGTTTTATAAGTAATATTTGGAAAATGTTGAGTTTACATCAACTGGTAATCAAGTTTTAGCCCATGTATTTACTTCTTTTGGACACCTACTATGGAGGTGAGAAATATTATTGACTGCGTTTCATTAAATTACTTTGAGAGAATGTCAATTGATATATGTTACTCTATTATCATTTGTGTGTAAGGACTGAGATGTGAAGTAGGATATTAGGTTAAGCTCTGTGATGTACAGAAAATTGCGACTTTTCCCAACCACATAACATTATATCCGCTGATGACTTCAAACTTCCGTTTAGATTTCCTTAATCGCTTCCTTTTTAAACTTCCGCTTTCCTTGCCTTTACGCAAGGAGAAACGGATGTTTACGCAAAATTGTTGATGTCATAATTTCGCTTTGAATCGGTTCTAGTTTCAGTAGATGGCCCACACGCTAGGTATGCGCACCCAGGTTCCATGATGTTCTGGAATGCCTGTGATGCGATCGTTTTGCTCGATGATATTTGTTTTCACTGAAATTGGACCCATTTTCGTGGTATGATTGCAATTTAAGTATGTTGGAGCCAAATCGTCACATTTCATTCCTGGCGTTCATCACAATTAGCAGTTTATGCCGACCAGGTATTGAAAGTTTAATTTCAAGTACTTAAGTGCAATCGAGTATGATCATTAGTATAACGTTTTTATATTGCGATATCTTATTTATGTGAATACTACGTTAAACACTGGTGAAAAATTCTTACTCGGACAAGATTCGAAGCTTGATGCCAAATACTGAACACATTTTAATTTAGGAATATCGGGTATTATACATCGTTGATCGATAAAAACATGGATATTATTTCTGGATTAATGATATTTTCATCAGTTATTTTCATTTTTATCGTAATTATACATAAAGATGCACTGTTTCTGGGTCAGTGGACAAGAAGGCTTTGATCGATCGGTTTACGGTAACGTACCATCAAAACAAACACTTAATGTAGAGGACACCCCTGTCAGCTTCTGCTGCAAAGGGAAGTTTACGTTTCGTTCTCCCTTACGATGCCTTTAGTGGTGCCTCAAGTGTGAAATAGTGGTGAAATTTAGTTTTTAATTACTATTTTCAATACATAGGGTTGATACAAATGTTTTGCTATGCGTCCAAATTCTAATTAAAGATACAGTGGAGTATTACGTATTCGCATTTATTCATAACCGCTATGCCTTGAGTGAATGGTATAACGGCCTACTTTCCGTCGAAATTTGAGAAAACAGGAACCTGTTATCCCGTTCGAAACGAGATTGTTATATTAGGTAATGAATGATGTGTGCTCATTTTCTTTTGATACCTAGGATTTAACTACGTCCAACGTCCTCTGCCAGAGAATTATTATGGTATTCATTAGGTGTTCATATAAATTTTGCAAATTTAGCTCAAATGTTTTCATGCATATTTGTAAGGTTAGTTTTTAAGTATTTTCTGGATTCGTACTGTTTGAGGTGCACCGTTTCAATTTGAGATATTGTACAATTACATGGAAACGAGACAAATTAAGGGACTGACTCCCTAGAAAAGAAGGGTGGCATTATTTTTCCTCTCTTGCTACAGATTATTTGAATGCATATTGTCTCGCGAGCCCGATATTCTTTCGAATTCTCTAATTCATAATGAGACCGTGATTAGTTTCAGGTTTATTTTCGCTTTTCTTTCACTCTGCATTCCTGATCACTGATTTATTTTTCCTTCCAATTTTTAACGGCAGGCTGCTTTTCTGCATTGGTGTTTCACGTCGAGGTGGGCTCCAATGAGTTGAGCCTTGAACCAGGACTAGCCCCAGATTTAGTAGCGTTGGCACAAGAAGCAGTCATACCTCTAAGCGGCTCTGCCACTCCCCAAGACGGCCTCGTCCCCACTACTTTTGGCGGGGCCGAGGAGATGTCAGGGGACCCCAGAAACTCGTCCGGATCTCTGGGTGTGGTTGGTGTTGTCGAGGAGGGAGCCCATGGAGGAGGAGCAGGAACAGCAGGCGGGGGTGGTGTTGTGGTGGCATGGAGTGCTCTGCGGGAGCGATTTTGGGAAGATGGTCAGATGCCCTTCTTCCTTGTCTCCTTCTCGGTTTTAGGACTTCTAATTCTAGCTTCAGTGGTAAGTACTCTCATGTTCCTATGTAATTTAAACATTCTTAGAGCTTCAGTTATAAAATATAGCATGTGGAAGTCGGATACTGTCTCCACTAGTTGGATTAAAAAACTGTTTTTTGATGTCACATCACAGGTTCCAATTAGTTAATTCAGTTAAGTCTCCCTTTGAAGTAGTATAGATTGGTCAGGATCACATAAGTTAGAAAACTTTAAAAATGGAGGAAAGTGTTAGATTAACATCACTGAAGTAAAACTTCAATGTCATCTCAAGGGAAATTGTTAATAGAATGATTTGGTCTATCACATTAAGCATCCCAACCTTTCAGATGGACATGATATTCTATTGAATTTTTCACATCATGAAAGTGACACTTTTTATTAAAATGGTAACAGCATTGTATTTTGTTTGTATAATGATGTTTTGTGTGTTTCCAAGTTTCAACTACTGATGAGAATTTAAGATCCTGTGTTATTGTCACCATTATTAATGATGTTGTTTACTTATTAGCTGAAGTAGTCTGCATAGTGTTAATTCATATACCTGCCTTGAATGCTGAATGTGATGAGGCTAAAGTGGGGCTCATGAAATATACCTTTTTATACGTAGCATTTCCTTCACGTGCCACATATATTCTATTCTTGTCCTTTTACTGGTCTCCTTCTCACTGTTCACATTATACAATCCATTCATCTTCACTGCGTAGAACCTTTCTTCTTTTCGTCAACTTAGACCAATTGGCCATCCAAAAAAGATTCATGAGTAAACCATAAAATATATTTTAATGAAAAAATGCCAAGGAAGAACATATTGGAGTAAGAGAAACACTTGGTAATTTCACACAAATTTAATTTTAAAAATACGACCCGGGTTTTGACAGGGCTGTCATCATCAAGTGATGATGACA
>WURS02000011.1:4197777-4208499 GCA_011762765.2 Rhinocypha anisoptera | reverse complement strand
GAACGTTATCCTACTACCACATGGAGGCTGGCGAGGTGTGGGTTAGGGAAGGAAGGGATGGTGGAGGGAAGGGGGTAAGAGAGAGGGACGTACGTGAGGAGTTGATGTGCTTGAAGGTGATCATTAACAAAGTATATATGAAGAAAAGAATAAATGAACACACACAATAGTCCTAGGGGTGGCCCACGATGTGGGTGCATGGTTAATCACTTTGAAGTTGGTCATAAACATTAGCAATGTATGTCATAATCAATCATTATGTGGTTGCCAGAATTTAAATTTATTTGCATAGCCACAATAATCAGAGGAAGTATTAAAATAGCAAAGACTGAAAGTCAGCATTCAACATTAACCCTCAAAACATGATGTCAAAAAAATTATATTATAACCATGACATCAGTCACACAGACCAGTATTTCATTGTTACCATTGATTATTTATTTATTGAATGGGTGAACTGAATTAAATCTAGTCGAATGGTTAATGTTCCTCGGTCACCTCTGAATGTTCCACCCTCCCACACTAACCCTCCCAATCCACCCCACTCCCACAATTCACTTTCATCAATTAGAAACTCTTGGAGGATCATGAAAGCTGAAGAAAATCAACCACAACAACATTTGAATTTTAGTATATCACCCATACAGTCTTCAAACCCCCCAGCATACCATAAATTCATGCATCTCATCCACCCATTTCAAGATTGTGCCCTCTACCCTTTTTGATGAGGCTATTCTCTAAACTTCCACCTAACAAAAATCCTTGTCTTCAGGATCTAATTTAAGTGAGCAGTCTATGGAATTTTCTCTAAATATTTCATGACCGTTATTGGCCACATTAAAATAGATGACTTCACTTTCTGAATCTGATTAGTGGCTGAACCCTTTCTGATTTTCTTCTTGAAGACAGGTAGAAGATGGAATTTCAGATGGAAGTTTCCCTACTTCTGTGGATGAAAGAAGTGATTGTCCTGGCTTTCTCTCTATAGTATAATATAACAGGAAATATATCATAACAAAGATCTTACTGGTCATAATGATACTATTAGATGCTACAGAATTAATAAATAACAACAAAAATAGGATATTCTGCCTTGAATTTTAAAATAATGACTGCTGAAAAAAGGTAAACATGATGATAGTATTGGTCATACAGACTGAAAATTTCAGAAACATATTAAATAAATTTCTCTAAACCTGAACACCACATAGATTTGCAGTAATTTCCTTCCTGAATAGTTAAGGAGGTTCTAAAGGGTAGGGGCAATGTGTAAAAGAGAAGGGAGCCAAAAATAGTGGTTCATAGGGATTAGCTCTCTGTGAGGCCAATGTCATGTTTTAAGGGTCAAAGAAAAATACTATCAGAGGCTGGATCATTAAAATTTTGGCTGAATGTCATGAATAACGATGAAAAAATAGGTGTTGATGGATTCAGTTTTGCTTACCTTATTCACAACAAGGAAGTTGTCTATACGGCTGCCATCAGGTAGCACAACATCTCCAGCTGCTCTTACTGCCTCTGGGATGATTCTCTGAACTTCTTGTGCAATAACACCTGTATCAGACAGTTCTTCCTCACATTCCCCCTGCCTTCCATCATCATTCCCTTTAACAAGGCCGACATGTCTTGCAAACTCACGGGCATATCGATACCTAACCACTCTAAGTCGTTGCACATTTCTCAGTTGCTCCTTAGTGTCTACCTATAAAATCAATATGTCAACAAAATTATCAAATACAAATCCAACAGAAATACACATCAGGTGTCATCAGACTTTTGCACCATTTCATATTATTTTTAAGTGCTAATAGACTTCCATTTTATTAACTTATAAGGAGCTGTATATCATAACTTAGGTCATAATATTTAAATGTATACGAAAAGGTTAAACTGGATGATACTATGTATTTATTCAATTATGATGGAATGGTTAAAACTTATACAGCTTATTTCAGGAATCAATCGAGCTGTCAAGTGTGATTCCTTTGTGTTCTATATTTATTTATTTTAGTTTATACAAGAATGGGAATAAATTACAGGACACACCATTAACATATTTGCATATATCTATTATAAATCACAACAGAAACTGACCCTTTTTAAATATTCTTGCCTTGGTTTAAATATGCATAAGTCCCTCATGTAAACATTGTACCTATTACACACTCAGATAATAGGAGCATTTTCACAATAGTTTAAATTGTATCTTTTCCTTATAAACAATTTATTACTCTCCCAGCACACAGTTGGCACATAAAAATTAATTTTGTTGATCATCTGAGAGTTTACCATTAACAATATCATATAAAAACAATTAGTCATTCATACGATATGTCTCCTCCTTTCATCTGGTTGACCTTAGCACATAACCTGTATCCTCACTGAAGGTGATACCACCAACTCTATATTTATTAAAAATTAGGGTGCTTTTGAAAATCACTCCAAGATCCTTATGAGAACCCACTCTTTGCAACTCAACACCATCCATTAGATAATCAAAACTCAAATCAGAGTTTCACATCAAAGTTTTACCTTCCTTGAAAATGACAGTACATAACATTTTAAAAATATTAATTTGAAGCTTATTTAGCTTTGACCAGGCCTTCTAACTCATTTCAATCATCTTGTAACTGGGGACAATCATTTAATCCCTTGATCTCACAATAAATTTTTACATCATCAGCAAACATCAAAATATTAGTGTGTCACTCTAGCAGGTAAATCATTTACGAATATCAAAAATAATAAGGGACCTAAGTTGGAGCCTTGGGGCACTCCATATGAAACATTATACTTAGCAGAAATATAATTTTTAAATACCAATATTTGGATAAATGTAATTGGTGTAAAACTACTATAGCTTTTTTGAAATTGAGGTAATCTTTTTTGTTAATGTAGGTATAATCCCTAATTTCATCAACCGTATAAAGTACACAGATTACTAAGCAACATATTATTAATTAATGACTAACTTTTACCTAGTAGTATTAGGACTTACATTACCTTTGTACTCAATAATTTAATATTTAATGTCGTTTTGTACAACTGTTGTCTAAAAAAGAATTGCCCAAAAGAAAAATAACCCAAAATATGCAGTGAAACCCAAAAATTGAGATATTAACTAATTAATTTTGTGATGTTCAAGGAGAGTAATCTCTTAATGTACATTTCATCCCTTGAAGAAATATCATCAAGATGAGTCTCCATTATGGAGGGCTCATTAAATTCTAGGCTTTAAGAGCAAAATTCATATGCAACCCTGAAGTACCCATGTAACTTCCACAAATCTTGTCAATTGCTTTAAAAATATACTTAATAATATTGTATCTAACATAAGTATGCTTACCTCAGATATGTTCTCCTTTGCTCTCACGTCACTAGGTTGGACAATATGCCCAGTTACTTTCACATTTCCATGCACCACAAGGGCTTCATCTGGTCTGTCAGTATTGATGCCGACTCTCCCAGCATGGAAAACAGACTCAGGGGTGTGACCTCGCTGCCAGCATAATTCAACATCACTCTCGAACTGGCCCGGATTGGAGGCCTGAAACAGGAAGGCCTAGTGTCTTCAGGCAGGAGAAGTCCTCCATAATTTCTAAATGGTTACACCCAACTTGCTGGGAATCAACTGAATTGTGTACATTTTTCTCCAGTGAAATTATATGTTCACGCAAAAAAACTGCTTATATCACACACAAATAAATCACAAAATTGAAGGTCACTCTCTAAGAGAATTTTTAATTTCACTTATTCATTTCATTCAGATACCTGAAATCTCATAGGAAAATTAAACCATTGACTTACTAATTTATTAGTATCAGGTGTGACTTCATGGAAGTATTAAATATCAATTTTGAAATTATTACAGCATGGTACTATTCCTCATGATTAGTTACTAAAATTCAACTGGTTGAATTTTTGTAAATAAACCTCTGGAATAGTACAAAGTTGTAATCATTTCGAAATGGACATTGACTTACTGCTTCTTAAATTTTACCTCCCCAAATTACTAACTTTAATAGAAATTCATCGTTAGAAAAATTATTTGTAGTATTTAATAAATTAAACCACATGTTTTAATCAGTATTAGCAAAAATGTAAATTAATTTATTAATGATAATAACTTATTTTGACTAGACTATTAAATATTATTTATATACAAAATTTAACAAAAGGGACTAGTGACTCACCATAATCACCAGTGAAGGTTACTCATAAGTAACAAGTGAATCACAGTGTCCATAAGACATTGCATTAGTAATTATAGAGCTATAATGAACAGAAGAAGTAAATGAATACTAGAGATCTGAACAAACTAAGGCTGACCCCCAAGCCATATGTCAAATTGGATCAAGCCTCCATGATAACATCGCTTAGAAAAAAATACGGCAGGGACACTCTTTCATGATGGACAAGCATTGACAATCCGCTTACCCTGACAATTATCCTTTCAGAAGCATGCGCGACCACCGGGTAATCTGTGGGATCCCCTGGGCAATGAGCGTGGAGTCCCACAACGAGATGGAAGTACCGTTGGTCCGGATTTGGCTTCCCCTTCTTCCTCATGTTGTTCGAAGTGGTCTCGCTGAAGTGCAGGCGTCCCACCGTCACTTTGGTCACCTGCTCACCCTGGAGATCCACCCTGGGGCCCCCACCACCCCCAAGGAAGCCACAGCCGGGCAGACAGGAGGGTCCATGGGTGAGGCGTGGGGATTGGGGCAGCGTGGGAGGAGGAAGGGAGAAGGCAGATGGCCACGATTACCACAGGGAAGAAATCTCATGCACGCTCATACACAATGGCATAGAAAGATTCACTGAGGAGGCTCCATGATGGAAGATATAATTTAAGTTTTTTTTTCAGAAATACTTAGTAGTTTTATAGAAAGATATGCCAACATATGCCATATATTTGAGTTTTAAGTTGATATGTACTTTTCAGTCAAAAATATTAATCTTTGGGCCAAGGTATCAGTTAAGGAAAAGGAAACGTAAGAGCTATTTCCAGTATTTTCAATGACAAAATCAATGATGATGCATTTGAACTAGATTGATATTGAAATTGAAAAAAATTAATTGGAAAAGCATGCAAATGTTTTATAATATCACGAAAGTCATTAATATTTATAAGAAGTTTCAAAATCACAATTTATTTATGTGATTAACTTTATTAATTCTAGGATTCTTGAGGATATTGGTCTTCAATTCAGAAGTTAATTAAACATTGGGGATGGGATGTTTATTTTTATCATTTGAAGACCAATATCTTCAGGAAATATAGAATTATTTTAAGATTTGTGATCAATAACTGAGGAGACATTAATTTTATTATTTAACTGATTCTTACTGACAAAATATAAATTTTTTGACCTTCCGAGAGACTTATCATTCTATGAATTGACAAGCTAAGGCAAGGTAAGGATTCATCAAACTCATTAAGCAAAAGTGATTGTGACTTTCATTCAAATTGTATCATATTGGCAACATCCCGATAAGTTATTTAGTATACTCAAAGTAGCATTGTGAAGGATATAGTTTCTTCAAGGGGTAAAAAATAAACAAAAATCATATATTTATAATATTTTCTATTTATGATATAACGGAAACTTTTTTTTTGTTCAAAAGGTTTTTTACAGATCATAGGAAACAGTGGAAATCGAAAAAAAATAATGACAAAAAAAAACGTAAGAAATATTTTAGAAGGGAAGTGTTAATTTCATGAATTTGAAGCATAAGGTATAAACTAGGAAATAGGAGTGAGGGATCAGAGACTCACAGCACAGGATGGAAGGCTTTTTTACTTCTGTCACTCTGAGATTGTTCCACTTTGATTGTTTGTGACGGTGATTCCACTTTGACACCATAAAAGTGTAAGTGGTAAGAACCAATTTTCTTAAGACCTTCAGGTGTTTTCACAAACTGTGCATCCCCTTGAAGCTGTGCATGACATGTTATCTGAAACATAAGTTATATTCATTTAGGATAATCGACTAAAATATTTTAAATCACCATAGTCAATATAAAATTTAAAAAAAATGCTTTCTTATGCCCCTAATCCAATGAAAGTTTTAACATTCATTACACATAATTACATGTGCATTTATATAATATGATCATATGAACAAAGCGAATGGCAGAAACATTAAATTGTAATGGAATTTTGAAGTTCATTCTGGAAGGAACACACTTATTTGAAGTAAAAATCTGTTTATTGACAATCATATTGAGTACTCTTTGTCATTTTCTTTGCCAGGACTTATTCTATGATATTCAAATTAAGTAGAAATTGTGAGTTTTTTTTTAAAGTTACAAAACTAAATTTACCTAAAATTTTAGATTCCTTCATATTTTTATTTAAGTTATTTAAAGTGTTTAATCTACAGGAGAAAATTGCATGTCTTCAACCCTCTAGCTTCATTAATTTCTGAATGGAATTCAAAGAAAATATTGTACAAGTATATAGAGAAAATAAAATTTAAAATATGATTCTTTCAAACTGTAGTTCCTTGCTCTTAGCTGGGGTCATGCTATAGATGAATGAAACTAATAATGCATTTTAATTTTAGCTGTGAAGTAAGGAGATTTTTTGGTCATACCTGGAAATGGTTTTTCTTCTGGCAGACAAAAGCATCATCTGCATTAGAGAAGTTGAAACCTTTGTCTGCATCAACTCTGTAGTGTGGAACAGGACTGTTTCAGAAAAAGAATGAGATGATTACATTATTATAAAGACTAGAATACAATGAAAACCAGTGTTGATTAATTTTAAATTTTGCTTTAGGTATAGGTCGTGGTAGTCCAGTGGGTAGAGTGCTTGGCTACTGACCGGGGTCACCAGGGTTCGAGACCCAGTGATGACTCTGGACACCTCCAGCTAAACCCAAGCTGAGTGATTTTTTGGGTACCACATCTTCACGGTACTTCACAGGCGGTACAGGGAAAGGAACTGACCCCTCTACCATTATGTGTGAATTTCCACATGCCGTGGGCTTAGTACTAGGTGAGCTCTACCCTCACTTACCACACCAACCTTCAGGTCACATACTGTGGTTTTTATTATGCATGAATCAAATCTTTGCTTAAGGCATTATATAATGCCAGCCTTTAATAAATGAATATTATAGTTGGATCTATGTTGGCATTACATATAACCTAAGCTTATACCCACATGAGGACCACTAATACTGAAGAAATAATACAGAAACAAGTTATTAATTCTATGTACATTGTAATAGCAAATACTTTATCCATAAACATAAGATGTTCACATCATTCAGGGCAATCTGATTAGTGAATAATACAAGAGAATTATAGGAAGAGTTCTTGGGCTTTCAGTCTCTTTGCTGGGAAAACTTAAAACACTTCATTAAGAGAATTATACATTGCCCAGAGACCTGTGGTAAAACTGCCCTCCTCTTTGGCAATCCAAAAGCCATTTCAATACTTACTGGTTCAATATTTTCATGAATATTCAAGGACTAAACTCATACTCTTCACTTACTGAGTCTTATAGGATTCTAGGAGTAGATTCAAAGGATAGGGATTGGAAAATTATATATGGGTCAGGCCATGAAGGAAAAGTTGGCAAATGGAGAATCTGAATGAGATCAGTTAGTAAGGGGGGTAAAGATAGGCCTGCACTGTGACCTGTGATTTTTATCTTGCACTTGAAGGAGATGATGAAAGGGGCATGGGAAACATTGGAGTAAGGAATAAAAGGGGGTTGGGAACTCATCAAGTCAGTCAGGTTTGCAGATGACCGAGCTCTAGTTAGCCATTCAGACAAGGAACTGCATGCCTTGTAGTGTTACAGGATCAATGTCACAAGTTTGGGATGTAAATTAATAGTAATAAAATGAAAGTAATGAGATTCTCGAGAAGTGGGAGGTATAGACAACATATAAGACTAATGGGGGAAATATAATGTATAGAACATATAGCAAAGTTTATGGGCTGTGTCATAGAGGCTCTAGTAATATTTGAGGTTTTGTCTAGGTCAGTGGCTTTTAAAGGGGCACCATCACCCAAAATTGGGGATTTAGAAGTCTGAGGGGATGTTTTGTGAGATTTATTGAGAAAGCATTGAGGATCAGCCACTATCCCCTTGAGCAATGAGTGAATCCAATGGCCACTATTTAATTTTTTCAATTAATAGTACAAAAAAACAATAAAAAGGTCTTTTACTTTGGGTCCCCTAAACAAAATTAAATAAGAATGAAACTAAATAACAATACAGGAATAACAAAGACCAAGTAGAATGTTATCATGTTTGTTTTCTTATAAATTAATTTTGAAGTTTGGTCCCTTTTTTCAATATTATGAATATTCAAAGCATCCCCCTTGATCAAGGGAGATGCGTTTACCCAAGGGGAGTGCTATTAAGTCCTTCACAGAAAAAGTCTCTAATTAAAAAAAATTGAAACCTATGGTCTAGGTAGTAGTGACTCCCTAGAATAAAACTTGGTGAGAAACGTGAATATTTGGATAAATTTTGTAGAAGTAGTCACTTGCTCATGTAATACTCAGGGATGATTCTTTGCACCATCGTTTAAAAAAAAAATGAATGCGTGAATGGCATCAAATATGGTACACCTATTCTTATGTCACCACATTAAATAAGCAACTTCATTTATGCATGCACCATATTAATTAATATCATATCATTAATGAAAATCAATTGGAGAAAATAATTTTAAGAATCCACTTTGAGAAAATAATATGGACATGAAAGTTTGAAAATAACTTGATGAAACAGAGATGTCCATATTTGATAATGTACTTTAAATGTTCAAAAAGGAAACTCACAGCTCTTTGAGGTTTTGGTCACAGAGAGTGTGCCAGGATGACTGTTGGAATGGTTGGAAGCGAATGCACTGGTAGCTGGAATCGAGGTATACTCCACCCTCTCCTGCTGAATTATTGTTGCTGACACCTCCAGTACTCGAACTGTCAAAGCCTGCATAGTCCTCATCAAGTAATGCGGTCTGATTTGAACTTGGGTCAGGAGACATGTCTGTAAATGTAAAGGGAATAATATTTATAAGTGACACCGGAATGCAATAGATAGCATCGGTTTTTTTCAACCTTTCAGCCCTTGAGTAACCCTTGAAATAATATCCACACACTAGGGATACCCTGCATGATAATTATTATATAGTCGACCAGGTTAGCTTTGGGGTAGTGTGCTCATCGACTGACCTAAAGGCAGCAGGTTTGAGTCCCACCCAGGGCATGGGTGTCGTGTTTATCCAATAGGGTTTATTCTATGATTTGAAGAGATGAGAAGTGACCTTAGCTGTTGAAGCACTTAATAAACAAAAATACTAATACCAATAATTATATAACATTTTTACTCTATTGAAATTTGATATTGCATTTTATTGTGTGGACTAAGGTTAATGTGAAATCAATTTTATTTATTTCGGAGAGCTGTTATTATTTTTTCAACTTTTCAAGTTTTTTTTATTTCCCACTCATTCGTTATTACTCCTCATGGACCAGTATCACTTTTTGGAAAACTCAAGGGTTCATTGAACGCCAATTGAGAGGCACTGCATTACAGGGATGTATCAATACTGCTGCAGATGTTGTTTATAACCCTGATCACGGGTTTTATTTATTCATGACAAGATTTTGAAAAGAGTCATAAATGAGGCCTGGACTTTTATGAATTCATTGTAACACAAATGAAAAGTATTGATCCTTTACAGTTTTAGAATTCTTTATAACAACTTTTTAGGAAGTGATAACAGTCAGCTATATTTCATGTTTTTTGTCAATAATGAGAGAGATGATTATGGATCAGATTTGGTTAGCGATTAGAGATGATATGACATGATTTATATGATACTCCAATTACCTATATACTATAAGTTGATCCGAGTTCTCGCTTAAAATTTCCGTTTTTAACGTATCTCGTGTATAAATTGACCCTATTTTTTTCTTAAGAATTAATTACTTCAAAGCTACTACTAGTGGATCAATTTTAATCTAAAGTGTGGACTTAAAAAAAGTAATTTTTAAGTAGTAAGGATACAATTTAACATTTTTAACATAGCAACAACTTCGAGTTATAAAAGTTAACAATAATTTCTTATAAGTCAAGACATATATAAGACAGTATAATAATGGTTTTGAAAGCTTCAGATATTATGAAGTCGGAAAGATTCGTTCTCTCGATTTTTTCGTTTCGGAATAATAAATTCGATGGTTTAGAGATAAAAAAAACTTGGCAAATAATCTTCAAGCGATTAATATATTTGGCGAAACACATGTTTACTCATTTCCCATTGTAATCACCGCCGAGGTTTGGTGATATCGTATGACCAATTTTTCAATTAAAATATAAGTGAATGTTGTTTATTCAAATAATAAAATAATTTTTTATAGAGTAAATATACGTGTTGCAAGAAAAAACGCCATGTAAAGATTTTTTGAGAGGTCTTTTTTTTGAAGCGGGTTGAACTTTCCGGACGACCCTCGTACTTCTCGAACCTAGATTTTTTTCATTTAAATTTCGAATTTAAAGGTCGACCTCATACACGAGCACACGCGGTAATTTAATTTTTTTAGGACGTCCATACTTTGTCGGGAGCGGAATAGAAAGGAGGAAACCTGGAGGTTTCCATTAATTATAAACGCAGTGGACAAATGAAGAGGGAGATGTGGAGCATAAGAGCTACTCGGGCCTAAGAGTTTTGAGCATGCTTTCTCTCTTTTCCT
>WURS02000011.1:4154681-4165949 GCA_011762765.2 Rhinocypha anisoptera | reverse complement strand
TATAAAATTTCAGATATTGTAACTCACGTATGACTAAGTTATAAGTTCCTTAGTTATATATTCTTATGTATTCTTATAAGGCTTTTTGTTTTCTTTCAGCTAATACATAATATATTATTAAAAAGTCTTATTTCAAAAATGATTTTTGACTTTTGTTTGAAATTTTCAAAAAGGAAAATAATCATCCTTCCGTCGATTGATAACGTGTACTAAATCAAGCTTCGCTATTTATAAATAAATGGAATATGTAGATCCACCCCTTTATATCACACGAAAACCTTAGTAGAAGAGGATTTATTGCTTCTTTTTGCCAATGCTAAAATGTGAACCCAAGACATGATTCACAATATGAATATTTTTTTCTACTGAAAAAAAGTTTTTTAGGTTATGCAAAAATAACTAATAATACAATCGTCATTCTGTTGAAACATGTCAAAGTCAAAAACAACCGAAGAAGACCTTATGTTAAGTACCAAAACCAAATATCAATTGCACATGTAGGACAACATATTTTGAACATAAATAAATGGATTCAGTCACTTTTGACTTAATTTTTCAATGTCTACACTACTCAAACATTGCCATGTAATCTTACGCTTACGTTTCATCCAATGACCGTTGAGATTAATGAGCATTATTATTAACATCAACGTCACATTTAAAATCATTCATCCACGGTCAGCCTTCCTCACGCACCCATTTCATATCTGCCTCACCATCACTCTTACCTCGTTCTTTCATCTCCCTCCCCTTCCCATCTCTGTTCCACCCTCCTCATGCTTATGACCTTGATTCTCCTCGCTCCAATTTTTTTAGAGCTCTCCTCTTTCTCATTTTCCCTTTGGCTCTTTATCATCTCCGTAATAAACTAGACTTCTGTGATACAGCTTTCGTGATCGGCACATAAATGACCTGTTGTGCCCGAAATAAACAAGCTTGGCGCGATTTGGGTGGAAAGGGACTACCGAAAATCCGGTTGCGTGCGAAGATTTCATACTACTTATTCCACCTGATGAAGTGTCTTAAGTCTTTCATGGTCTAATAGGTCAATAAAAATACTTTTCATCATCGTCTCTTTTATAAAAACACCTAAAGAAAAGATCTATTGATTGAAAAAAATATACTTGTTTTAAGATCATTTGGTTTTCAACATAATGTAATAGTTTTTAACATTTTATAATACTTAGGTAGTATGGGAGGCCAAATGTTATTGAAACATTTGATATAATTTTAAATTTAGGATCTTTGACTACCGAAGCAACAATGGGACGCAGTATTGCCTACTACGGAAATATAACGATTAAAATGTTCGTCAATGAACTTTGTAATGATGTCCATATTTCCGAGAATATTAATCATAACAGAATTTCCTTTCTGTGTGTAAAACGGCACATATTGGTAGCGATAAAGTCATGCATTTTTTTAACGGTATCTTTTTAAATATTTTTTTAAACTATCAAGGTCACATCTACTAGGGGCAGTGCATCGAAAATGAAACATCCAGACTGTAACAATTGCTCATCTTTAAAAGTGATTCTCGTCTGATAGAGTTTTTGGGAACGTCAGTTAGGACTTCACGGCTGCGTGAAGCTGAAGGTCGAGCGTTGAAATCTCTTCGGTCATCCCACCCAAGCGTCTCCCTCCGTGAAGGCCCAATTCGGAAGGAAAGACTAGTGGTATTTTAGATTTCTTAGGAACAGGTACTCACATTCATTGAAATCGAGGTTGATTTATCAAATTTTAGATGCATAGGACCCAAAGGTTTATATGTTTTAATTAATAATGTCTTAGTAATTTAAGTAAGGCTACAGTTAAAGTTTCTCTTACATGTAATTGATTCAATACTTTTCACTGTCTTGTGTCACGCACTAACAGGTCTACATTCTGGAGAGCTTCGCGTGGCATCTTCTCAAATTACAGGAACTCATTATATGAATCGCAACACAAGACTCCCTTATGGAATTATGACATCGAAAATTACACGACAAACTTATTCCATAGGAATTAGTGTATATATTTATTTTCAATTAATTATAATCTGTTATAAATATTAAGTCACTTGTATTTATTCTCGATAGTGAATCAATTCCGGAACGTGGTTAAGTTTTTGTTCATTTGAAATATGATAAGCTCATGATAGGTGTGAAGCTAATATGTAACTTAGTAATTTAATAATAACTTAGTATTTATCGGTAGTGATTAAATTAAAAATTTTAAATTATTAGGATATTGTGAACAAATAGTCCGTTATAGCTCCTACCATTATTTCTTGTTATGATTTTCAGTTAGATCCACCTTGAAAAAGAATCGTAACTCAATCCGTTTACTTCCGAGCGGTAATCCTAGCGTTTACGCCTCTCCAGTAATGGCATGCTCCCGGTCTCCCTTCCAAGCATGGGATGCTGCCCAACCCGGACGTTCTCTTATTTAGAATGTTGTAGCGTAGCTCTCTCGAATTCCAATTCTGGGTTCCGTGTGGAATCGCTTCCTATAACTGATTCGACTTCATGTCTCTTTCCCGCTTTCTCGGAATCCCTTGCAAACACAACAGACGTATCTTAAAAAATCACTATTTTGCATGGTACAATTGTGTTAACGATAATGCAATTAATTGAAACGCATTAGAGTTTGATTCTATCCAATTCTCGAATTATTATATCGTCCTTATTATCAATTAAAATTTTTGTTTAATTGCACAACCAGCACGAGCTTTAATTTTTGTAATATATTCTTGAAGTAATCTCCAAATGTTTGCTTTTAATCTACGATTTAATTAGCTATATTAGATACTGGTACACTTGTGATACATCTTTTTTAAAGAACTTAAATGATTAACTGTCAGTTGAAGAGAGAAAATTTTAATATAAGAGCAGAAACACGATCAGAAGTTTAATTTCTAATCTGAAATGGAGGGATTCGTTGGGGAGGATCAAAAATAAAAAATATGATAATTTAATGAGATGAGAGTAGGCAAGAAGGTAAGAAAGGAATGGAATGAGATTTTTAAAGACTGGAATGAAATATTTGTAATGGAACAACAGGAGAGAATCCTAATGAGAGAGCATCATTTAATCACTCACTTAATTAGAAGTAAAACTGTAATCAAAGAATTTTGATGCATAAATGATCGATCATTTTCGAATTGTTTGATTAAATTATGCGAAAGAAAAACTATATCATTTTTATAAGTGATTGCCAATGTATAAGAATCTATATTATGAATTACAATAGTACAATGAATTTATTTCTCCTAAAATAATGAAACTAGAAAGTTCAATTTAAAATAATTCTGTGAATACGACTCATTTATTGATATATTCACTAAGCTCCGCAATGGGTTACCCTGACTTAAACGGATGAGAATGTTTGTAAAGGTTTATAATTGTTCCCGCCCGGTGCTTGTCTTTTCAAGAAAATTTATATTTGATGTGATTTAGGAAATGTAAGTTCCAAAATTGTATCTTAGAAAATATATATTCCATTTCACAAAAAACTCCTCATCCTCGTTAGCTAAAACTTGAATATTAAGATATAATCAATAAAATAATAATATATTTCAATAATCGCACATAAAAATTAAATTTTCACCAATTCCCCTTCACCTAATGATGATATATCATGTTGACATCTAGATCGAAGTTTACATTTGTTTTTAAAAACTGGAAAATCATATTTTTAATTATTAATTCCCAGTCGGTTTCGGCTCAAAAAAAGTTTATCTACATATGTTACTATCTTCAAAATATTTTGTGCAACGCCATACGGATTTTCTACGAACTCTATATAGATATTGCATAAACCATGGTAATTGCGTTTCTTAACTTGGAATGCACACATTTTGCTTGAATTATGTTTCTTACTATGGAATATACAATAGCGTATAAACCTCATTAGTTTTACGTCATTAATTGGCATATTTCGATCATAAAAACACATTTTTTTATATTTTCAACTTATGTAGTCTAGTCTTTTTGAATTTCAAAGAATATACGAGATTTGCATATCTCGTATTTGCATTCATGTTAATTCCGACTTATAAGTCCTTGACGTTTTGGTACTCAATTAGCAGAACCGAGGACCCCGGTTCAAGGTTCGGTGACGTCTCTGGACGTCTCCAGATAAACCTAAATTGAGTGATTTACTGGGTACCAAATCTTCCTGGAAAACGACAGGTGGTACAGGGAAAAGAATTGGTCTACCTACCCTGATGTATCAATTTTCAAAGTCGTTGGGCTTAGTACTAGGATGCCTCTGTCTTTACCTATAAAACTGACCTCAGGAATGGATACCGTTGTGGGTATAAATGCTGAAACTTAAGTCACAAAGGATATATATGATGTTAAATACATTTAATTAAATATTTTATTTTCTGTGTAATCTTAATGATCAAATAAATAAGAAACGGTCTTAGATTTACTGCCGCTTTTTCTGACATTATATGATGTTTGCAGTGTAAATTTGTGTATAACAGTCTTTACCAATAACTATCTAGTACTATAATCTAACAGATGGATAGTTATATATAATTTATTAATTAATTTAACAAAATCATTTAAATTAATCCATATTCTAAATAGCATCATCGGAGGTTATAAGCTGAGTATAACGAGGATATATTAACGACAATTTATTTTTCGTAATGCTATTTAAAGAAAAATAAATGTAAAGAATTAAGATTTTCTAAATATTATTGAGTTTTGTAAAGTAATGCTTTGCTAGATTCTACTCTTTCTCTAAAAAATTTAATCATGTTGGAATAAATTTTATCGATACGAAAATATTTTTTTTATTATATGTAAACATTTTGGTCTTTTTAATTCCAAAACGTGTACTGTGACATATATGTTGTTTAAAAATAATGCATTAAGATTCAGATAAAGTTTTCATTATTGTTAATATCCTATTTTTGCTGTCACGTCTAATGCAAAATAGATCATCTAATAAATATTTTTTCTCCAATCGACTATTATGAATACTAAAATTATGACTTATTTTGAATTGAATTGAAATTCTTTTGGATTGAATGAATTAAAAAGCTGTCATTTCCTTGCACGAGTTATTCTTCCTTCCCTGGTGTCATCCAACTATATAAAATCATGTGTTTTTGTGTCAAATATTATCTTCTCTAGTGCTTCTTTGTTTTTCATTTCAAATGTGAATTTGATAAAGTAAAATAATATTTTAAATATTTAAAAATATCAAATTTTTTACACATGTAAATCATGTATATATTAGCAATAATAAATGCAGACTATTTTATTAATTCAGAATAATATTTATTGAAAGGTGAAGAGTAGTGTTACTTTGTATTATCGAAGAAATAGGGAGTATTGCATTGAAGATTACAAATACTTGCATACATAGTTCTCTTTTCTGAAAAGACAATAAATTGGGTTTAAAAGGTCTATTTATTTCGAATATATTTCAATTGTTAAATTAAGTGTTTGTGGAAACTATTCTCAAGAAATAATTGATATAAATAAAAATATTTTAAAAATACAATCGTATTAACTAATATTGTGTCTTTCATAAGTGAAATTGCTGGGACGTTTACTTATTTCATTTATTGATGCTTTTTACTGTCACTTAATACAGTGAGTTTACTTCGAACTACTTCTTTCCTTGCAACATAAATTAATTTCCTGTGAATATTGCCTTTCGATTCTTTCACGAGGAAATTTACCTATAACAAGAGAAGATATCTGGCTTATTAGAAATTTCGTCGTTTTACACTTGGGTCAAATCATGTGCCAAACTTTTCGTAAGGGTTTATGAGATCATTGGGTCACTCCCTCATCGTCCTTCCTATGGCGAGAACAAGGAAGTGTGCGGAGCAGAGTGGAAGGGCGAATGGAGGAGGACGGGAGATATAAAAGGAGGGAGAGAGCTACGCCAGTGAAGCAAGGTGGTGATGATAATGAGCCGAACTAAGGAGGGCGTGGAGTGAGACGGGTGGGTGAAAATGGCCGAGTAATTTATCGAACGAAGGATTTTGTCCAATTACGATCTCCTTTACTCTTGGAATTCTTCGGAAACTTTGAACGCTCACAAAAACCGAACGGTTTGGAGATTACTACAAGGTCGTTTGGTTTCACCGCTCCAAATATTCTCTAGAGGTATAATGCTCATGAAATTGCTTTCTGGTCATGAAGCTTGGCGTTCTAGCGTTATACGTCTGAAGATATTATGTGAAAAATATCCCGAATGGCAAGGTACATTTTGCGGATCTGATCGCCATGAAAAACTATTGACTGCAGGAGAAATAGTAAACCTTATATCTCATTCAATGCAATCAGTCATTTATGTGATTACCATCCATTTCCAGTCAAGAAACCAAAATAAGGATTGAAAACACCTGTTTTTTTGTAAATGTCGATTTTTTTTCGGTGTGCGGTACGTTCTTATTTTTTTGTTCTATACTAGAGAGATTCATGTCCCGTTTTTGCACAAAGATATTGGTTTAATATCGTATATTTCTGAATAATCGGACGACTTATTTTACCAGGAACAGCGATTTCTGGGTAAAATATAAAACGTTTCTGCACATCCATTTGATTTCCTCTGTCATTGCAAAGATTTGAATAAGATAAGTAAAAAGTGATACCTAAAAAAATAAAACAAAAACGGATTACCTTAATAGAATTCAAGAATTAACTTATCGTGAGTTAATTTCATTATTTAAAAAACACTAAACTTTTATTTGTTGGTATTATTTTAAATAATTTCGCTATTACATGTACTTTATCTATTAATAACCAAAATATTTTGAACATTATGATTTCTATTTTATCAATTTCATACGATTTTTCATCTCATTGAAGAGAACCTTAAAAGACAAGGGAGTGAATGTTTCTTTATAAATAAATATATTTCTTAATACGATTTTCTTTAAATACAGCCGAAAGTATATAACAGACTTTCCCCAGTGACACTAATATAAATTTGGTTCTTAACGGTCATGGCGGAATTCTCTAATATTCAGACCAGCTGCGCACAAAGTATTCCGAATTAAATTGTTCCAATTGAAGTTTAATATATCTGATTCACGATAGAGTCGCGCTTTTAGTTGTTTAATTTGGATTTCATTAATAATTTAAATGCATTTGTAGAGAATGTAAATGCCCTAAATTTATAGTGATAGGTAGGCATAGATATTTTAAAAGTTTCGATGGAACGTTGATCCACTCTTTCAATGTTTTGGAAATTATTTACTATAACTCGAATATGATTCGCGCAGAAGGATGATAACAATACATTAGTGTTTTATGATATAAACCAAATTTTAGGATACTCAACAAAGGAAGATTTAGATTATGAATGTAAAAATGTGCATTCCGTGAACTTCTAGCGATGAAAAATCCTGAATAATAACTTATATTATTCATCAATACGTTATCAATCAGACCGGAGGAAGACTAGAGAAAGAAAATATATTCATAACCCTGATTTTATATCTACCTAGAACTTCATGTCATTATAATTGAAGTGATCTCCATCCGTTATGCTTCTGAAAGAAGGTAGGTAAAACATTATAAAATATGTGTAAATGGTTCTAAATATACCCATTTTTAGATTTAAAAAAATTTATCGCATAGCATGATAGGCTATTTGGCAGAGCACTTTATATGTATAAACCGAATGATGTTTCTGGTATTTCAAGGGAAACAACTTTAATGAAACATTCCGTATAGTTGAAATGACAGGAAACCTTTTGCAACACCTGAAAGAACGGTTAGCATTCAGCATGGGAATTAACCTGTTCGGAAGGGCGGGCACTGTATATTTACACTACACTGATATACAAGCGGAGTGACTTGAAGACTGGTTATTCAGAAAATGGAATCGGAATGCGAAAAAGTGATTCCACTTCCTCTAAGGAAAACCCATTTAACACTCTTAATATGTAGTCACAGAACGTCTTTTCAACGATTTTCCCTGAAGTATTTAAGGATAAGACTATTTTTGATTCCGCCGTGTGGCCCTGAGATTTTCTTATTCAGCGAAATGGTGAAAGTCAATCAGTGGTTGCAGAAAGCAGATTCATTCTTTTCTTTCGAAAGTACAATAGCGAAAAAACCACGGCATGGAACGTCGGAGGTTGTCACAATAGTAAAAGTGCAGCTCTTTGTTTGCGCCTCTTGTCAATTTTGCTGGGGACATGTAGACAGAGCTTGGAGGTAAGGCAGCTTTCTCGAGCATGGGTTCTAATTGCGCAATTATTACGAAAGATGTACAAACAGAGAACAGAAATACAATGGAAAATAATAACCCTTTTCTTCTCCTTCAACCGTCTCCGCTGAAAAGCGGAGACGGTTGAAGGAGAAGAAAAAGGATTTTCAAGAGGAATGATGAAAAGGCACCAGAAAAATAGAGCCGCCGCAAGACGCAAAGTTTGAGTAGGAAAATTCAGAGACTCTTCAAAATTTCCTAATATTAAGTCTCTAATTTATATATAGTGCAGGTATTTGCGTGTTTTGTCAATTTTCATAGCTTTGGCAATGGGACGATGTATTTTAAAGAGAATAAAACCTTACTCAAAGGGATTGCTTCAACATAGGAGAGGGGGAATAAGAAAAGAAGGTGGATTTGTCGTCCAAAAAATAAATAAAATGACTCATTCAAAGAGAAAATCTCATGTTCGGTGAATGTTCTACTAAGGATTTTAAGATTCCAAATGTTACCAAGTTCGCCGGGGCGCCTTAAATTTCCATTTAATAACGTAATAGAAATCAATATTATCTTTTTATTACCTTGAATTAACAGATGTTTTAGGTGATGATATTTCTTTTGTTTTTTTAACAATAATATTTATTTTTAAAGCAGCTTTTAGAATAACTGCACCTAAAATTGCATTAATGGTAAGTCATTTACCGCTATCCCCTACTACTGATTCAAGATCATTAAATATTATCGTGTGATAGGAATTGGAGTATTAACATAAATAAACATTAAAATTATTTTGGGAAATTTTTTCCGTTTAAATAGTATTTATTATTGATTAGTATTTCTCCACATTTTCGATTTATTCATTAACTCATTTTATATCAAGGGAGTTTAATTTTAGATTATTAAGGTCATTATGACTTAATTAAACAAGGTGACAATATCTTCATAGTTTTGTATATTATTGAATAAAATAATTTGCATAATTTTTTCTTGACATCATAGCAAATGAGAGAGTGAAGCGTTAGGATACTGAACGACATCCCAAGTCTACGTTAGAATTTGAGTAATTCATCACTTATTTAAGCTACAAGGCAAAGTTATTAATCCATAAATTACAGGATAAAGGACTCTGAAGATATTTACGGATTCCGTACTTTTTATGCCATATTAGGCAGTTACACTAGAAAAGTAAATAAAAAATAGATTGTTAAATCATTAATGTTGTTAAATTCTCCTGATGAGCCTCTAAGCACAGTCTTGGTGTGGACAAGGAGAGAGAAGAGGTAAAGTGGAAGACAAAGAACGCCAATAAGATAGGCGCAATGCAACACTTAATACAAGAGGGCATAAGGAATAATGGAAGCTTGATAAATGATGACCATTTTCCTTTCCAGCACTGAGAAAATCCCACCAGCGAAGTAAAAATGGTCTATTTATTAATATTTCATATAAATAAACACTTAATATTATTAATATTTTATCTGCTTTTTGATACTTGAGGCAAACTAGTAGGTTTCCCTTTAATCTCGATATTAATTTTTTCATTAGACTCATGGAAAGTGTGTCTGATTTAACTCACTGCATTTAGTCTTTGTTACAATATTTTTAGGTTAGGCTTACGATAGTGTGTCCATTTTTTCACTTTTCAACTTATTTAGACTAATGTTAATTATTTAGATGTATAATGCTATTGAATAGTTCTTTTCTAGGGTAAGTCTAATTTACTCCTACAAGTTTTCTAGGCAGTAGAGACTTTTGGTGCTAACAGGACGATGTGGTACGCAAAAAAATGTCACCTTAACGGTGCTTAAATCCTTACATCCCAAGCCCGCTCTTCACCAGTTTGACTAACAAAGTGGTATGGATTTTTTTTAATGTTACGGGAACGACTCGCAAATCTGTTTTAAGGTAATCAGCTTTTATGTGTTCATTTAATCCTGGCTTCATTTCGGCATAAATGCCCACCAGTGTCATGGCCATGACTTGATGGCACACTCTTGTGAGTCGTGTCAAACAGATTTTACTCTCCGTCATTTTTTGCCCCCGGCCACTAAAAATATGTCGGCCACGCGTCATAAATTCCAGCAAATGGTGGTCCAGAAGTGGAACACGGAACTACTTATGTCACCCTTGCCCACTTCACGCGCCCTCAATTTGAGAATCATCCAGATGTCTCCCTGGTACCCATCCCTGTGATTTATCGATTTCCCTCTAATGTGCTGGAGTGTCAAAGAAATAACACCACGTAGGAAAGATATGATTTTCGATAGAAAAAAGCAACGTTATTATCGTGTCCCAGCCAACTTACTAATCGCCTTATTTACTTTCGGCGAAACGAATCGATTCCAATGAACAGTGTGTAGATATAACTTTTATAGGAGATGTCAATAAAACTACTGGGTCTAACACAGTCGGATAATAACTATTATATTAACGTAAAATGTATGAGGTATCCTGAGCAACTTTTGTAGGATAATGATGACGTTTCAATGAATGTCAAAAATTTGTCTATGAAAATAAACTAGCTCCATGGAATGATGGTGATTGACATTGCCGAATCGAGAATAACTACTGAATAATTAAAGATTAAAGCCAAGAAAAGGACAGGGAAAAATTTTAATTCGACCAGATAGAGTGTATTTGATTGTCATTAATTTGGCAGAATAAGATTTCAAAATAAAAAAGATAAAGGTACCCAACGATAGTGAAAACAATTGAAAACTTTGGAGACGGCAACATGAATTTTAAAAGCAATAGCAGTTATTCCTCGGTTCATTTGGATTATACGGTTCACCCATTTTAATAAGTTTGTGCGCGACCTTATACCGATACGACCCAAAAAAACAATGGAGTACGGAGACAATAGTCAAACGAAAATATCTCATCTCTCTTCTCACACTACGGTCTCTTATCCTTTGTCGTCTCTCTCCCTCGTCTTAATTAGTGTGGGATAAGCCGATTCGGGACCCAACTCTTCTCCCGCGCACTGTTACGTAAATCTGTTATTATTCTTCTCGCGGGGGTCCTCGCGGCACATTTCCCTCTCCGGGGGGGGGAAACGAGTACGTCTCCTCCGCTCCCCCCCCCCTCCCCCCCTCAGTG
>WURS02000011.1:4126515-4146759 GCA_011762765.2 Rhinocypha anisoptera | reverse complement strand
AGTTAGTCATGCGTGAAAGTACGTTGATAATTTAGAAGGGGAAGAGCTCCCGTTTGGACCTTGCATATTGTGACGGCATATGTAGTTGTTTTCATGCATGTCTGTAGTGAGAAGTATAGCATTGTCCCGCATGCTGTGGATGATGTTCTGCTATTTTGTTTTGCATGGAAGTTGCTTCATTCTAAGTGCAATGTGTCTCTTAACATTTGCATTTGGGAGTGCATGTGAATGTTTGGTGATGGCTCATCCCCTGCCATACGTCCTTGCGGCGGCTTGCAGGGTAATGCTTAGAAGTAGAAGAATCCAGATCCGGACCTCTATATGGTCCTTCCGATGTAATGCAAGAATTTCCTTAGTTTCGTGAAAACAGAGCTGCAACATCTAATATTCATAACCCCCACGGAAACTCTATGTGATCAAAGCCCTGACGAGCACTTGAGAAATCGGGTTCGAATCTCGGTAAAGTACGTAACATGCATATACCGCATCAGTGTAAATTTATTGAACAAGATTAAAGTTATTTATGGATTTTTAGGATGATTCAAATATAATAAGATTTTTAAAACTATTCAAATCATCCTATGCCATCGACAGTTATTTGGAGTATTTGCAGTTATTAGTATCCTTTGACAATAATGGTTGAAGTATTTTGTAAGCGGCATGCCTTTACCCTTTATAATACCTGTTAATAATGCAAGAGTAACCTTATAGGCTTGTAACTATACATAAACAAATATAAATATACATATATGTATATATACATGTATGTACATATACATTTTTTCGTAAATACTCTGCAAGCTGCGGCCAGATCTTTTGCGAATGATTGAATTTACACGAGATTAGAAGTTCCACGTTCTCATATGTATAGTAACTTTATACGGAAAATTTATGCATTAACAATTACTTGTTCATTAATACTAATCATGTGGAAAAAATGAAATTGTTGGCAACTCCAAGGCGTGCGCACATTATGCACACTCTCATGTAGGGAGTACAAATGACATACACACAAGCACATATAAACATTGAGCAGGCGCTGTGGAACAAACAAGATTTGAATTCGTCTCGGATCGTTGAAATTCTTCCGAATTAAATGAATAAACAATGGTTGTCAGAAATAATAGAAGAAATAAAAATTTCACCTGAAGTTATCTTTTTTTAAAAATCTCTATTGTCAAATATTCTCACAATAGATTGAAATACTATCCTCTTTATAACTCAAATGTTCTCTTGGAGGAGAAGTTATTGATTAAAAAAATCAAGGGTTGCTTTCTCTCAGTATTTATGGTTATGAAAACCCTTAGCCGCCTCAACCCTTTGTCACTTCTGCCTTGTAATTTGAAACAACCCGACTATTTTATTACGGTTAAGGTCCTTTTTTTTACGTAAGTAGAAATGGACCTCCGGGAAAATCCTCTCCCCTTCGGTGTAAAAAATGAACCGGTGGTAGATTTCATCTTTCTATTCACTCCCACGCCCACTTTTTCCAAAATTCTGATCTCCACTCTCTCCTTCTCCCCATCCATTCTATTCTTTTGGCATTCCTTACCCTCTCCTCTTTTCTCTCAGTCTCTCCTTTTCCTCTTCCTCCCCCTTCCCTTTCACTCCTATCCACCTCCCTCCATCCACCACTGCGCTCTCGTTTCACGTTGGTGGTGGACGGTTGGGGGAATTGTTTCTTTTTTATTTTCTAGGGGGTGGTAATGCTGGAGGGTGGGTTAGGTTGGGAGTTTTCGTGGATGGGGGATTTGCTTCGGCGGAAGTGACCCACTTACGGGGCCGTGGGAGGTGCGTCGGGACCTCCCACATTTGAAGCTCACGCAGCCTATCGTCTCTCCCGAAAGTATTCGGGGGGGAAAGGTGGTAGGCGCCGCGTGGAAGGTGAGGCCGAGACGTCTTGGTGACAGAAAACAGGGACGGTATAAGGTTTTCGTCTACTCTGATTACAGACTATACATTTTTATGAATACAATCGTGGCGAAAGTGTAAAACCTAAAATTGACCTTATTAATTAGAGAAGTTAATGCCGGATGATCTTTCGCTACCTGTTTAAGGAGAAACACTGTTTATGTATCCATTGAATTCTTTCCAAGATCCGTCGATGACATTAAAAGTCTCATATATTGATAAATCTTATTTCATCATAGTTTCAATAGGCAACTAACATGCAATGCAAGGATTCTTTATCGAAATATTAGAATGAACAAAGGCCATGATTTCATAAACCATAATTTCGGAAATATCATTTGTCAGGAAAATAGAGGTTTATCGGTAATTTTCAATCAATATATTAGCGATACTATCATTTTTTTGACCTACCAAAATACATTATAAAAAATAAAAAAATTAAAAATGAAATTTGAGAAAAAAATTACTCTACGAAAATACGAGTAGTTATTTCTGTGTTGTTATGGGCGAGGAAACCTTACCTCTTTCATAGCGATCTACTACCCTTTCATGCTACGTTTGCTTATCTCACAATCGATAAATATATTAGACATTATTACTTACTTTCTTATAAGTTTTTAAAGAATATATTTATCAACTTGTACTAACCGTCTAATTTTCTCCTATATTTATTGGTAAATGGACTCTTTCCGATTCACTTAACATTATCATTTTTCTTCTCTATTGCTGCATTATCCAAACTCATTTATAAACTTGTCTCCTCCGATTATCTCTACGTCAATACTGTAGCCAACAATATTCTTTGTCAGTTGGAATTTATATTTATTTGTGTAATTATAAGTATTGCGTTTTATATTATAAGCATTCTTTTAAGCCACATATAAGAAAATACCTCCTCAAAAATGATCTACACTGTCAAGGTATCACTTAAGTTAGTTCTTTCATAATTATTCATTTTAAATAAATAGGTGAAAGCACTTTATGGCAATGTTATGGTATATTACTCGCAGTATGCAGGTGAATAAGTCTAAATTTTCCGTTTTTTCATTTTAAAGTAATTAAATCTTACGCAATTGGTGTCAAGGGTGGTTGCTTGTATAGACTGTCTATAGTTAAAAGGAAAATCATTACAAAATTAGTAAAAATATTTTGCTACGTACTTACATCACTTTTTAATAGTATACATTCTTGATAACTACTGTTTCCTCCTAACTATTTTAAGACTATTAATATGGTATTATAAAAATTTATCTTTTCTCTAACTATTATGAAGTGGTGCTTAATATTAGAATGAGCGCTATGGTCTTTGACGACAGGGACAAAAGATCTCTGGGTATCAGTAGTCCACTAAAAGCCAGTCTTTTTCTAACGTGTATCTTGACTCAAAGATTCCTTATCCCCTCAGCTTTTGGGTGGATGAAATGTCTTTGGTGTCCCTGGCTAGGCCTTCAGACAAGGGAAAAAGGCTGTTTCCTTCATTCGCACCGTCCTGCGCCTCTTCTCATTCTCCCCTTCAAAAAAAAACCTTACAAATCTGCCGGAGGGGATTTCGGAGGCGGGGGCGTTAGGAGGGGGGTTGACGGACATGTTTGAATGGCACCGTGCACGGAGGGAGGGGGAGGTTGTGTTGAGGGCGGCGAGGGAGAGTGAAGAGGGTCGCATACCTGACTCTATTGGGGCACTCAGAGGGTGTTCCTTTCTTATTTTCTCATTCCCTTCCCCCCTACGTCAGCCTGCCCGTGTTTCCACGCACCTGTGGTCCCTTCTTGTGGTTAACATGTCCTGAAGGCGTGCGTGGGAAGGGATAGGTTACCTTTCTCCCCTTGTTTGTCAGTCGAGACAGGGTGAACTAATGGAAGGAATCGCACGAAGTTCATTTCGAAATATACAAATAGTGCTTCCTTTTGTTTCATAGGTTTTAATTATGTTTACATAGAATATGGCCTAGATGATGGCGCTATTACGGAATAATTATAAAAATGTGTCCGCTAAAAATGTTTTATGTCAGATAGAATCATACCTCACAAGATTATGATACTTTACGTGTATTTAAAAGTAACCTTTCTGGTAAAAAAGTGAAAACCCGATTCCTAAAAGTGTATGTACTTAGGTAGGTATTCTTATGGCCTTATGGCCTATTATTCTTCTTGTAATACGCAAAAAGACTCTATAACATGTAGAAATGTAGCTAAAAGATGATCAAGATGCTCAAGGATAAGACAATATTCTTTTGTTTCTCAAAGAAGAACTTACACATTTTAACTTGCATTGAGAAAATGTAAATTCTTTTTGGTAAACCCTCAAAGTTTGCTGTCAGTCATCAATGGACTGGGGACTTGATCCAGCCTTAAATATAGGGCCTTCGTAATGTGGGCCATTATTTATCATTGATCGTATACCAGAAACTAATCCTCTAAATTACCACGACCTGAAAATACTTTTGAAGTCCCAAAACAAAGAGTTTCATTATGAAACCTGGAAATATTTACAAATTTTGGCGTACTAAAGCTTGTTCTATATGTCTCAAACTAATTTTCCTGAATGTCTGACGCCAGCAAAGCCATGCGGTTATAAAAATATGTTTCAAAACGAAATAACAAAGCAGCCTAATTGTAGTGTGTCAAGCCTAAGACAAAAAAAAGCATTACATATCCCGTTCACAAAAGCTACACATTCAATAATGTTGCATAATTATAGATACCTGTTATTGACACCACTTGTTAGTAGCTAATTTTTTAACACTTTCACGATAATTACCTTTTAAATTATTGAGTCACCAGTGCTTACCTTTTTACAATAGTAGAACACTCGATAGCTATTACTTCATCTTTCGAGACAATTTCTCTATTTAACGGTATGTCCTGTTCCCTTAAGAGAAAGTGAACTGTACTTCCCGTGTTTTCCTTCCAAGCTAATCCGTTCGGGTGCTCTCGGTATAGACACTAATTTCTAATGTTCCCTCCCTTTCGCTGAGTTTTCAACCTCGGAAGGCTTTTATGCTTTCACGTGATTTATGTCATCTCCTTGGCCACAACTCGGACTCCAAACATTTCTCACTTTCTCCGAGAAAATTGCGAAAGTTTCCCTATGCATCACACTAATTTTTGCTATTTTAAATGTTTGGGAAACGTTCATTTCCTTCAGAAAATAAAGGACTCATCATTAATCCACCTGATAATTTCCAGGATAGCTTAGAGAAATCTTCTTTTCACTTTCAACGTCAATTAAAATTTTCCATAGGTATATTTACCATACTTATACAAGAATGAGATTAAAAATTTGGATCTTTATGATGCATAAGGAACATATGGGAGGGAAGCTTATAATTTTTAAAAATTTACATCTTCATTAACGAAAAGCCCTGCAAATTGCCACCAGAACCTGTAGCAGGGGATGAATGTATAACAGGATGGATTATTAAGTGCAAAAATGCATAGTTATTTAAACATAGACAATATTTTACATAAATGAAACATATAGTGCTTAATTAATATTTTTTGTCGTGATTATATGATCAATAATATAAAAAAGGCGAAATTAAGGTAAAGTCAAATATACCTAAAAAAAACACATAAAATGGGTACGAAAAATTATTTACTTCGTATTTAGTAATATTATGCGTAATAATTCATGGTTATTTAACGTTTAAATGACTTAATTAAATCATAAATTACATAAGTTAAAAGAAAAATTGGTAGAAATTCTTAGTGATTCCAGGACTTTCATGAATGGCTAATTTGAATACAAAAAAATGAAATTCATTCCAAAATTTTCGGTGACTAA
This sequence comes from Rhinocypha anisoptera, assembly GCA_011762765.2. NCBI lineage: Eukaryota > Metazoa > Arthropoda > Insecta > Odonata > Chlorocyphidae > Rhinocypha > Rhinocypha anisoptera. The sequence goes on along the minus strand of WURS02000011.1, from coordinate 4,141,065 downwards.
TTTATTTTCTTTTCAGTTGGAATCAATGTTAGAAATTGAAGGAGAATGTAATTCACATGCAAGATAACTATGGAAAACTAAGAATACTCAATAGATAGTGATCATATAAGTATTAGTTTCATAATTTACTCCGAAATGTCTTCTCAACAAAAACATTTTCACACAAAAATCCTATGTGGTCGATTCATTTTCTGTTCACTCTAGAAAACTAATAGAAAATTTAACATACAGGAAGTCCAACGCTACTTATCCCAATTACTCTCTCAATGAATGGGACAATATCTAATTTATTAACCATTCGCATGGAAAAAACGGCATTGACAAAGAAAAATGATAAAAAATATAATCGTTATCATTTTCACTCGAACTATGTGGTCCGAACTATCGTAGAAACCTTATTAGTATATACAAGCTGATTAAGTTATACAAGTTCAGATAATAGGGAGAAATCACGAAAGGGAGCTCATTGACAACTAAAAAAGAAAAGGATCTCATTGATACCGAATGATTGTAATTAAATATTTACTTTTAATTGATATTTTTAAAACTATTACAGTTTTAATCCGCTACTATGCATTTAATGCTGGTCACACCTCGCTTTAGTTGCTTAAGAAAGCTTTTATGCCACGAAAATTTCGGTGCCGCTATCCTTTTTTCAGTGTTCTTCTTCTGGTGTAAAGCAATACCCAAATTATTTAATTATACAAAAAAGTTACTCCTTGGAAAAGTGTAATTCCATAATAAAAAATTGGGAATTTACAGGCGTTACTTTGTGGTAGCGATTCATAATGAAGATGAAAACACTTGGTTTTTCATGTGTTTTCAACACCAAGTGTTTTCATCTTCATCCATAATAAAAGGAAATAAAACAAGTCAAGGCAGTGAGTAACGGACTCATGAGAAAATCTTTAAGATCCCAAAGTCGTCAAGACTACTCTTCAGCACGAATTCTCCCATTTATTTGCTCGGCTAATCACCCCGCAACCTCTCAGGCATTTCCCAGACCATTTTCAATTCACGTGCTTCTAAGCAATTTGGGAAGGTTTTCCGTATCCTGTAGCCTTCCTCGTGCATCATGAAGCACGATATGGGTTGAAGGTTTCATTTTGGTCACGATTCAACATTGCTATTTTTTGTGAGAACTCGAGGAAACTGTAGGTTCATGCCTCGAAACCAAGTGTTTGCTTCTAATATTGAGAACACGTGTTGCTTTTAATTTTACCCATTTTTCATCTTAATTATAAATAAATTATATCTATTTATGATTCAAATGGGATACATTAAACAATTAGAATATTTAACGTTTACGAGTGGAAAATTAATCGTAATTCATACATTTCATTGTTCAAATTTGAAGAAAATGTATGGAGCAGATGGGTGTAATTTTGATGGCATGCTTTATAGGATGCCTATATATAAACCACACATTATTTTTCATTGGTAACAAATATAATATATCTCCAAAGAATGTCTTAACCATTGCTAGTTTTATTGGAGGAATTTCATGCCATCTGCTTTGGAAACGAGAACGTGCCTGAAGACATTCATTTTATCGCATTCCATTTATAATGTTTCAGTGATTTGTGGGTATATGTATTCCGGAAAATAATTTTCATTATTTCCTTTTATCATATTAAGTTTCAAATCTTAATATTAAATAATTTTTGCCTTAATTATTAAAACAAACTGTATAAATGGAGAGCCATTTTACAGACTATCAAGATTTTAAAATTTGTTACATCAAAACTAGGGCACTTCATGGAACGGTATTCTTTTGACAAATAATCATACGCATTCGCCTGTATCACACTTGTGCATAATTCATGAAAGTTTGGACTTGGTACCTATGCAGTCAATCAATGATAATTCGTCGTTAAACTATTTGACAAAGTAGTTTTTGTTTTTTTTTTGTCGAAGCCGGGACATTAATACTACGGTTTGTATTTTTATATAGGTTAGCTTTAATGGCGAAAAATGTTAATATTTTAACAAAATGTGATCCGTACTTATTCCTGAATAGTTGCATTCATTCGTGGCGTGAATATATGTAAACACTATATAAATTCCCGTAAGGCCAATTCTTGTCGACTGCAAACATAAGTATGCCGCCGAAGATTACCTCGTTTCAATCTACGTAACAGCTTTTGAAATGACCAATGCGTTTGCTTCCGTTTTGATAGGTCACCGGCTGTAGTGAGGTATGTTTATTATGTCCTCGAATTTTAATGAATGAAATTTACGGCTCCGTTAACGGAAATAATAATCGGGTAAAGAGACCGGCTTTGGAAAATGTCATCGGAGGAGATATTTTCTTTGATGAAATGTGTGTCAAGTTATGAAAGTTGGCAATGACTTGAATTAATTTTTTCCATCACATCCTTCCACCTTAGAGGGTGAAGCGAGGTGTTACGGACGGAGCCGCCGCGTCATAAGGATCCTATCACTTTTTTGGGTAGCACAACTACTTATTATAGAACCAGACGTATTTGAAAATTTCTATTTAATTTTTTTAGTCCCTATAAGAATTTAAATTACAGTCCTTTAAAAACTTTAAACATTTTTGTTTTGAGGTCCATTGATGTTTATGTACAGTCTAGTTATTTAATAAAATTTAGGTAATGTTTAACATATGAAGCATATGGGGATCTTTGAGTCCTACCAGTTAACTAAACCTTGAAAAATAGCTTATACTTCTCAGTGCCTCTTTCAATTTGAAAATAAATATTGGATTGGACAGGTTTTTTCAAAGCCTCCTGTTCAAGTAATACAATGCAGATGACTGTCACACACTCTATTCACATACTCACAGTCACTATTAAATATGATTAGTCCAAGAATGCCCCTTAGTATTTAAGACAAGTTTATTAACAAACTATAATTGGCCACAAAATTTAGAATATTCTTATGGTGTTTGTAGACTATATGATTTAACAATATTTTCATTTAAACATTGTCTATTTTTTGTTATTAGTATATTACATCATATTAAACATTTCAGAAATTCATTTTTATTTTATTAAATATTTTTTATTCTTTCTCCTTTATTTAATAATACCGGCTTTATTTTCACTTGTCTCACGGTAACATGATTTCCGGAAGTGGTTATTTCTTGACTTTTCACTTAACGCAATAAATTATTATGCATTCATCACTATCATGTTTCGGAACATTAACTCAGATTTAACGTTTTACTTTCACTGGTAAAGTTTCCCAATGTTTTTTCATAACTCCCAACATTTCGTGATTGCTTCCTGACCTACGAAACGCAACGAGGATATGACGTTAATTATTCTCTTTTTGGTGGTGATTAAACTCGATTAAGAAAATGTATTTTACAGTACCAAATGCTTGAAAGAGTTGAGAGAAGATCCGCGATATTTGTAAAAATACTTCCTACCGCGAAGAAGAAAGCGAATGTTATCGGGTTGTGAGAAACAATGGATGATACTCCATAGATAGGTACTCAATGTGTGTTATGTTGACTAGAACATTTAGATAGATAGGTATACTTTCGAGTTTGTTACTGACACTTAGTAAAATATTAGGGCACATCACTCTATTGAACACCGTCACCTTTAAATTAACAAGCAATTAGAATGCCAAATTTAAAAAAATAAAATATACCATGTATTCATATAATGTAAAAAAATATATAAACACTTAATGGCATCAACAAAAAGAATAATTACTTTCGAAGACAAAGAAAAATAAGAAATCTATAAAGAGAATATTTAAATCTTTTGGTGTAGACCCATTTCTTCCGTGAAAGAATTCTTTTGTGTGCATGGGTGATGAGCGCGTCGCATAGGTGGTTAGAATCTAAAATATTTCTTGTTTTTGGAATCATCTTACTGCATTACATATGTGAAAATTTACTAATATAGGTATATTGGAAAGGGCTCTGGAAATAGAGTGGAATCAGTTGTTTTGAACACATCAAAGGACTGAAATTTAGTCCTTTTTCTCAGTTACGCTTATTGCCATAGGTGTATTATTGATGTGCTAATTTGTAAAATATAAATCTAGAATAATGTCCTAAGTGCAACTCTTCTTAGTTTGTCCTCATTAAAGAGTTTAAAAAACAGAAGAAAAAACTCCAATTCCACAAACGAAATATTTATTAACGCGTGATTCAGCGTGTCACGGCTTCATCAGGTGCCGTGACACCTTCAGTTGATTTTGCAAAGACACTGACCGCAGTGTCTATTTGTTTTTCAAATTATCTGAATAGGATTAAGTGTCGATACACCAAATCTATATCATTTCGAGTTCTCATCTATATTATAATATGCCAAGTATCATTATCATCAGTTCTTGTATTAAATAATTAACGAATTCTGGGTGTATAACGAAAGGAGAGGAAGAGAATAAGGGAGAATTATAAGTTTATCGATCAAGAAAAGTGAAATTTTCAAAATCAAATGCGACAAAGAAAACTGTTTCAAAACATAAATACAATATTTTTCCTGTATTTGGGGCTCCATGTAGTAGATCTCGTTGGCATAGTCTACTGCTGGAGAATCAGGGAACAGAAAAGTGTGAATTTCGACACACATATTTATTTTTCCTCACGACAGTGGTTTCGTTTCAGAGCAACATCATCAGGTAGTGATGATGCAACGTCCCTGAAGATGTTTCTATGAAGCGAAATCATGGACGTAAGAAAAAAATGTATAGGTGTATGTGGAAATGCCCAACTTTCTCACTTTCCTAGTTCTACAATGAGGGATTTCCACAAACTTTACGCCTGTGGATAATTCTTATACGGTCTAATGTGTTTACAAATTCCTAACCAATATGTTTGTGCTATATATATATAAGTTCTGTAACCTGTGATCCATCCCGAAATATATATGATTAGTATCTGCTGAAAATTATCTTTATGCTTTACCGTTGCCCATGCTTAGTTATTTTGGTGGGAGTTGAACGAATCTGGGGTTTTCCCTTTCCATTAAACCCAGACGAATCCTCGGTAGAAAGAGAGATTTATATCTCGCATAAATATGATTGACCATGCTACCCGAAGCAAGTAAAAATGTGCGCCGAAAATGTCTTGATTTTATTTCCGGGATTTCTCCACATAATGAATATTCAACTATATTTATTCAAGCTTCCACTACTGGTTGAAGAAACGATGTAAGATAAATTGCATTTCTCGCTCAGATCATACAGTATCGATACACTAGCACGATGGTGCACTATACCTAAACTTGTTTTCCTTAAATGGTTTCTCTTTCTCCACTCTGGTAGAAACGTTTATTTATGTATTTCATCTCAATTAATGACTTATGAATCCCGAAGAATTTTGAGAGAATAAGCTAATTTTCTACGTCCTCGCAAAACTCATTAACCACATGTAAGCCGTAATGAAGATGAAAACACTTGGTTTTTCCATATGAAAAACTTTTCATGTGGAAAAACCAAGTGTTTTCATCTTCATTATGAATCGCTTCGACAAAGTAACGCCTGAAAATACCCAATTTCTCATGTGAACCTTTAACTTTTACAACCTTCTCATTTTCCCCGGCAACATCCTTTCTTGTCTACCTTATATTTTAATTCCGCAAACATCTGACTTAATTATTTCCCTTCATTATCGTTCATCAACTTTTACCACAACATAATTCAAGGAAAAATCAAATTCTCTCGACGAACAAGATTTGATGCCTAACAAGGTGTTTTCATAGCATCTCTACGTAAATACCTCGTCATCAATTCGATTTTAATATTAAAATAGTACCCAAATGAGCATATATTATTCTAATGCCCACGGAAAAATGATTTCTTTCCTTTAAAATACTCTTAACATTTTAAATTACTATTTATTTTGTTTACAGTTTTCAACCTGATCTAAATTATCTCCACCTTAAAATGATAATTACCTAGGGCATTCTATTTTCTAAAATTGCCAAACTTCGTATTGTTGGAATTTATTTACAAAATTCAACTTTCATCCTGATCTTATGATACATTCATCGGGTTCTGTGATTCATTGATTAAAGAAATAACGTTTAATGTTTAAATAATAAAATCAAAATATTTTGCTTTAGTTGATAATTCTTCTCTCCATTCCTCCGATAACATTTCCGGGACACGAATGGAAACTACAAGATAATACTAAAATTATTATTTCTACTGTTCTAACATATGTGATTTCAATTATTTTTAACATGTAATTATGATTACTTCCAACTTAATATGTACTACTGAAACATGAAAAAAATATTAGATTAATTATTGAAATAATCAGGCACTTAATATATGAAAGAAAGCATCATGATTTAAATATAAATTTGAGAGGTATAAATAGTAATTTATTGAGGAAGATAATTTCACTTTGATTTTTATCCAATATATTTTTTTTGTTTTTCTACGTGGGAGGTTAATTGGGTAATTACTCTTTCTTGAGGGGCAAGCTAGTTCCCTCTCATCCTTAAGCTGCTTCTTATACTTTATTTATAAATTTATATACATATACGTTTATATATATTACAGGTTTTACTTTTTCTACTTTAATACAGATGTTACTTTTATTAATTAATGTGATATGATAAAATGATGCTACTTTTCAATTCGTGGTAACATTAACTCTAGATTATTATTTTAGTATATATTTATAAATATTTTTTATTTCACTATAATTAATTTGCCTTTAAACCTGTTCAATTAATTTAATCAAATTTTTAAATTGTAATTTGTTTCTAACTCATTGTTTGGAGAAATGCTAAAATTTGGTCAGTCTTTAAGAGTTAATTGCAATTTCATTATTTCGTATCGCTAGAAAATATTTTTACCACCTTAAAGTGATTGGAAATTAATAGGTTTCATCTATATGTTAATACGTTGCTAACGGATCACGAGAATCTTCGTTTTTTTCTGATCCATTCGTAAGGAAGGGTAACGAGAATTTTCGATTTAACACTTAATCTTTCCTTTTTTCAAGATTTATTTATTATTTATATTGCTTGATATATATAAAAAATTAATGGATTCATTTTTCATTATTTTTATACTCTTTTGAAAGTTTATTGTTATTTTTTGTTAAAAAATATAGTTCTTTCGAAGCTGACACTATTGTTCACTTATTAGTCACTTTGCATGCGTTATATTTACTCAATTGTAAGTAAGAATATACTGAATTATTCTACACAGTCTTTATTTATTTATAGTTAATACATCATTATAATAATTTTGACGACTTTCGATTATACTATTTTTGCAAAATTATCGAGATATAATAATATTCGTTGGCTCCTCAGGAAATATAGGTGTAAACATCATCATTGTTAAATATTACACATTTAAATGAGTTATTTGTGTATTAATGACTGTAGTTCTTCAACAGTAATTCCATGCATGCAATCATGCCATTTATAACAGGTTTTTTTCAAATCCCTACAGTTTCCATCTGCACAACTTAAAAGCAGCTGATCCGTTGAAACCTCGAGGCATCATTGGGTATCGGTATTCGAAACCTTAAGTTATACTTAATATTGGAGCAGTTACATTTGACTGCATAATAAAACATCATCAAGTTCGGTATCTAGAGTTTATCAGCAACTGAGTTCTCCCAAGAGCATTCAGTCTAGTATCTACGTACAGTCTAGTATAGTTAGGTATTTTGTACTATCATTATCATGATTATAGAGGTAAACTGAGTAAAATCAAATTTAGGAACATATATGTCTTCGGTAAACTATAAATTTCATTTTAATCTGTCCCTACTGCTTAAAATTCATATAAGTAACGCTCTCCTTTATGCGTAGCTATATCCTCATATAAGTTCCTTTTCTTTTTCATTTTATTATTACAGCATTAATATATTGATGGTTATTAATTATAGATTTTTGCGTCTGAGTTTTCATAAGTCCCTCATTTTTTAAAATCAATGCAGCCACGAAATAATCCATTTTTTTTCCTTAAAACACATTAATTTATTCAACAAATTATTAGATACTTTTTTTCTGTGTAATTGGCACGTTCGTGAGCGAAGGGAAGTCCGACTTCTAGATAACATAATTCGGTGTATGTGTCTCATCAATTTCTATATGTCTGTTACACTCAACGTCCTCTATGAAAATTTCAACAGAGCTGATTATGTTTTGTAGTGGTTCAGATATTAAAACTTTAAGATTTAAGCTTTGGCTCCCTTATAATCCCTACCGTAATACGGAATACGTAACACCTGCATCGTTCAACGAGGACTACTTTTCAATCTGTTCCTGGGTTGGGTAATTTTTAAAAATTGATCCGTAATTGAATATGTTGAGAGTATCTCACGTAGCGTTCTAGGTGTGGAAATCCATGACTTCATCCGATATGTCTACGTCTACGAAATACCCTGAAAGTCCCCGCAAGGGCGTGTGGCAGGGGGATGAGTGAGTCATCACCAGGCATGCATTCCCACATAAACATATTAGATATAATACACATGCAGAGAAACCACTGTCATGAGAACATTTCAATGACGAAAGAAAATACATATCATTCGGGAAAAAATCAATTAACACTTAATGTTTAAAACACATGAAAGATAATATACATAAATACACTAGTTACCCTAACTAATATCTCTGGGCTTGTGCTCATATTTATTTTGGTCTCTAATTGTGTGTGGAAAAAATTGACATGAAAAAAGTCATGGCTTTCTGTTCGATAGAATATCTCTCTGTTGCTCAGCAAGTGGTTCCCAACCTAATTTCTTCAATAAGCTTGTTACACTGCTACGTTGGTCGCAACAACCCTTCACAAATCTAGGTGCTCTACGCTGCACTCCTCTGTATGTATGTCTGAAAGGGCAAGCGACCAAATTTCCCTCCTCCGCATTATCGATTATTCAATGCCGCCTTTGGACTGTCCTTAGATCATCCCTTCGCCTCCAAAAATAATTAATCAACTCTTCCCATTTTTTTTTGAGCTTCCCATGAATCCCCCCGGAGAAGGCGGGCCCCGGCGGGGCCCGCGCCCTAGTCCTACTTCCTCCACGCGAGACAATCATCGCCCGACTCATTCTCGGTTCGTCGAAGAAGATCAATGCGGAGATACGCTGGCTGCGGAGTAGAGCGTCCGGAGGAGGGTGAGTCGGGTGGCCTAGATGTGTGCAGCCCGTTTCACCTATTTATTACAGTCTCATTACCATTGAACGACGGTGATAATATGAACATATTGATGCCCCTTTGGGATTCACCGTGGAACATTTTTGAAAAGGCTGGGTACTTCCTGTCAACCTTATGCTATTATTCTTTCAATGCTAAAAAGAATGATCTTGTTACTTTCTCAGCGGTGAGGGTACGTGATCGTGGAGATGAATGAGGGATCAAAGGGAAGACTCAGGGAAAAGTTCTCTTATTGTCATCTCCAGCAGTTTTTTTTCACTTAGGAGTAGGATAGAGTTTCATTATACAAAAATTGTATTTGAATCGTGTTTTGACTTCAAACATGGGATCTTATCGCCTTTTCCTTTTTCTAACCAGAATGACAATATACCTGCATCGAGAGACTATTGAGGTCTTCTTTCTACGTATCCTAGCCTTATATTCGTGGCATTTTCTTCAAATAAAGTTTAAGGTTAAAGGAATCACTATTCGTTACTCCCACATTTGGAAAGTCATGGCATAGTATTTTGTCTCCATACATTCTAAGGAATAGAGCCTATGATGACGCTTCCCGAGGCACCAAAGTTGCTATTCGAAAATAGTACTTTTGCTGCACTAAAAAAATTATTTGCTTCGCAATACATCGATTTTTCGGCAATATCATTTGTGACCTGCACGGTGTTGATGAAACCAGTTTAAAGGTTAGACACTTTGTAATTACCAGTAGGTTTGCTTATCTACAGCACTAATCAAAATGCAATCAGTTCAAACATGAAATTGTACAGTTGTTATTAAATGCATCAATGAAACCGTCAATTCATAAAGATATATATCCCTTGCCGTAACTAGAGCATCGCATGCGGGGCATTGCCCCTGGCGCTAAATAAACGCTTGGTGCAAAATGTAGTTAATTGCGTGCAGTTCGAGTTTCTCTGGAATAGAGATACGAAGAGAAAATTATTTCTGGGAATTTAACTTCTTGAAGATAGGTATTAATTAGTTTTAAAAGTTTTAACATTAATTGGGAGGAATAATATCTGTGCAATCACTTCTTTTACAGTTAAACGGGAATTGAAGCATTTTATACTAGTTGACCATCGCAATCTAATGAATATTTATTTTTACAAAAAGTAAACATTTAACCTTTTTATTTTCTAGTCTGTCTTACAAATTTTTTAGGTTCTTACATTGATCAAAAGGGATTCCTACATCTAGGACTTCGTCTTTTTTCTTAAAAAGGTAAATTTGGAAAGTAAGTAAGTTTGGTTTCCTGAATTTTAACTAAATAAATGTGAAAAATTATATACTTATGTAAATATAGTTAGTTCTATAAAGTAACGAACATTGATAAAACTGGTTCTCTCACTGCGTATTATCGAGAATATTTAACAAAACAGGAAATCTATTAAAAAATTATTTTTCTCTACACTAAGTGTTTAAATTTCCTGTAACCGCGGCTGAAAGACACTTCCTATACTTTTCCATGTCCTCTTTTTCAATACCTCCAATGAAAGCACATTCCATTTTATGTGCGACACTCAAACCAGCCATATTTGCGCCTTTATAGACTTCATCGACAATATTTAATATGTCCAAGGTGTCGGAAGAGTTTAATTTACTGACTAGATGTATAGGAAATTTGAACATTTAGCAGGAAAATAACAATATCTTGTGTTTACACATTTAAGTTGTTTGAACGTAAGCAGAAATAGTAAAACCAGAGACGAAGGTAGTAAAAACCTGAAAACTTACGTGACATGTCAAAAACTAGCTCGTAAAAAGGAAGCATTTTTGGCGGATTTGTTGAGTTCCATTTACTTTTCTTGTCGAGGGAATATTTTGTTTCTGTCACCGAGTGGGCTTAAATGGAAAGGATGGAGATTAAATTAATATTGCTCTTGAAACATGATCTCCGCTAGAATCGCCCCCCCTCATTGAGAAGGTTATTATATTTAGGTAAACCCACAGCGCCTCTCTCTCTCTCGCCGCCGTTATATGGCACTGATTCCGCGCCTTGTTTTCGTGCTCTCGGCTTCCAATTTCGTCCGCGGCATTCCTCAGGCGCTTTCTCCCTTCCGAGACCCAGCTCTCCTCTTCTCCGACACCGGAGGCACCGAACGACCTTGTCCTCCAGTGTAGATCCCAAGGGCGGCCGGCCGCTCTCTCAACGGTCTTAGGTGCGTCATTTCCCATCCGTCCAGGAACGGTTAACGTTTGGCTTATCTTCAGTTTCTTCATTTCTCAACTTATAACATATTCCCTTTTGTTGAGGCGACCATTTCTAAAAATATGAAAAAAGGCTAAAATCATTATCAAACCCGTGACAGAAGCACGGTATCCCAACTGAAAAAAAGAATCCTCAGTTAGGTATCAATTTGCTTTTTAACGATCGGTAACTCTCTGATCACGACCTTCTTCTTCTGATTTTAATCCTCTGCATTAAATTTTTTATTCGTTCAGGTGTACAAACTGTCCTTTTACGATTGAACGAATTACTGTCATATTCTTGGCATTGAAAAATTATCCTTTAAAAATATTTATGAATTAAAGTAATAACATGAAAATTTTTGTTTGCCCGTGATATTTATCCAGTATTATATATAGTAAATGGTATACTAAGACTTTCTTTCGATTGTTCCTTTAGAGTGCGTATGTGAAAATAAAATTCTTCAGAATATTTTAGTATTTTCTTTCACAAGAGTCTCTACTGAAGTATATTGAATGAAATTCATTACTTATCTTTTCAGTGACGACGTGGATTGTGAGTATTTTTTCGTAAACTGAACTATAAACTCATTTGACTCCTAATTTCATAGCTTTAATTATTATGTTCTCAAATTTTTTACTAGTTTGGACATCCATAAAAATGTGAATTCCCCTTGAATTAATGTTTAATTACAATCTATGAATGCATCAGAGACGGCCCTTGTTCTGAATGATGCATTTTTAGACTTTTCTAAATGCCGATTTCGCTTGTCCCATATTTTTACCACCATTTTATTTTAATTCCATTATTTTCACATTTCTTCCAACTTTACTTTTTAAAATTAATTGCGACTGAATACATTCACACGAGTACACTTAGGACATCATAATTGGTTTATCAATATGCGCATCATTTAACTTGATAAAGTGGGGGCTTCGGGAGTTTCACACAAGTAAACACTCTTATGTTAACACCTCACTCAAATCAGATGGCAGAATTTACCGGTTCCATCTATCTTATTAGTGTTTAAAAGATCTGAAATCCAGTTTTAGTGTTAGGCGTACGCGATGAGGAGGGCTTAACATATTATTATGTAAGTTTAAAAACCGTTATAAAAACTTGTGGCTTGATTGAAAGTGGGTGAGTAGATTATGAAATTATAATAGCTCTTTCTGAGGAGTAGGAATTGTTATTGGTGGATTAAGATGAATTTAAGTGTTTCGTAATCTAATATTTTACTTTCCGGAAAAATAGCTCAATGTTTTATCATTTATTTCAATTATTTTATTTACAGCAATCACAGTCATCGCCATCTCTGTTTTAAACCAGAAATTTTAATTTTCCATTTCTAGAAAGAACACTTACATGGACCAAATCATCCACAATAAGTCGAGACACAATTACTCACAACAGATGGCAGCTTTTCACTCTATGATACACTGGTTATTAACCATTCCACTGTCGGAAGCCAACAGAGACCTAGAACCTAGGATCATCAAACAAATCGCCACAAACAATGGTTATTCCACCTACATCATACACACGCTTTACAAGAGAAAACGCACAAAACTAGCCATTACAGACTTGTACGGAACCCACCTCTCGGACAGTATCACCACAAAATGGAGGAAAATTCCCTTCCTAGGAAAGGTTTCTTTGAAAATTAATAACCTGATCCCAAAAAAGAAGTAAGACATATATTCTACAACAAATACAGCTTACAAAACTTTTGAGTCACGCCAAAGAAAGGATAGAAACAGAACAAAATAAGTGGCGTCTACAAATTGAAATGTGATAAGTACAATTCGGTTTTCATAAGACAAACAGGGAGGAAATTCATGGAGAGAATTAAAGAAAATTAACTTTGTTTTAAAAACAAAACACCACCTCTCTGTTCGCTAAACATTTGTTCTAACAAGAGCATCTCAGCAATTTTAAACCAGAAATTTTCCACCTAGTAAGGAAGGGACCAAGATTGGATGTCCTCGAACATCTGGAAATTATGAATTGTCTTTATTTAAATAATTGTAATGTTCTAAACGAATATTTGTATCACTCTTATTCTCTCTTCTTGAACCTTCCTTTTTCCAAACTCCTGTCTCAAAACCAGCAAACAACTCCCCTTCCCCCTCCACCCCCACCTACCTAGCAGAGTCCCCTGGGGTCGCATAATCCCTCTCTCCCCCTCCCCCTCCAGAACCAACCCAAACGAGCCACTCACTACTCTCCTCTCCGTCCGGCCCAATTACAAAGTTTACAATTGTACACACTTATTGTACTGACCCAATACCTGCTTACCCAACCTCCCTGTACCTAATTACTCCCGCACACCACTCCCCCCACCCACCTTTCCCCCTTCCCCAGGACTATATATATTGTGGATATTTTCTGTAAAATTACCTGATAATGTTGCATTGCAACGAAACCTAGGTCGTGTGGAAAATACATTAATGCGGAAATGGAATAGACGAAAAAGATAATGTCAATAAATAAAGCCTGAATAGGGTTTTTGTCTCCAAAGTATACTATTAAAGGAAGAAAAGAACTAGTAAACACGTTATTGTCAGAATATGTTGGTAACTACTATATTTATCACACGGAGAGACAAGAAATGCGGAAAGATAAGCTGGAAAGCGTGGGAAGGTAGAAGAGCAAATGTAGGAGTCTATTGATATTCTCTATTCCACGTCTTTCCGCAAATCTTCTCGCATTTCTTGTCCTTCCTTCGGGTGGATAAAGATAGTGAACCTCTTGATTCATGGTTGCAGCATCTCATTAGTATCTCACTGGAACAATACAATTCGAGATTCCTCTTTGTATATTTATTCGAACTTCGGCCACCCCTGATTAGTAGAAGACTGCATCTCAGGCAGCGATATTTGTTAAGATATAACGCGAGCAGTTTTTCATGAAGAATGACGCGGCTTTATTTTATAGTGTGCTCACATATCTTCCGTAACTGGATATGAGGCACGTATGAAATGGGAAGAATTACGCTAGAGGAATCCGGGGATTGAATTTTTGTCATTCCTGTCCTCCGGTCTTCGTCGCCGACTCGAATGCGAAAGGAGTCGATGAGGCGGAACCCTCAAATATTTGCCGATATTTCGCCCATTGCCAGGTCTGCTAACGGACTCGACTTGTTCTCTTTCTCTCCTTCACCGCTATTTGCTATTTGCTCATGTGCTGCCGCCGCGGGTGTTTCTCGGGTACGTGTGCGTTTCCATGCATGGACACGCAGTGACCCAC
>WURS02000011.1:4067287-4082966 GCA_011762765.2 Rhinocypha anisoptera | reverse complement strand
CGCCGAAACCGGTCGTGTTTGTAATTTTTATCTTTTGTGGAAATATAAGAGTTATTTTTTAAAAAACCATCATTCTAGATAGTTGAAGTTCGCCGAAGTGAATGAAAAGTTCACCTAAGTTGGGAAAACTGTTGCGTGCGTTTTCCCAACAATAGAAATCATCCAACCATTCCTACTATTATCAATTTTATGCGACCCACGTATTTATTTACTTTCATAGCTATCAAAATTCACAATCACAGATTTTCAGGACCATCTGTAGGGGTTTATGACATTGTATGGGTTGTAAATCTGTACGAGGAGAGAAGAATTTATTTTTGACTTCTTAGTCCGTTTTAAAAAAGTGGTTTTTAATTTTTTTAAATTAATACACATATTTTATTCTTCTTAGTCCGTTTTCAAAACCGTTGTTTTTAAATGTATTTATTAATATAATTTTCCTCCCAGCGGTAGTCCGTTTTCTGCACCGCGGGAATGCGATTCTCTTCCGGCGACGCCAAGGAGTTATCGGAAATAAAAACATATTCAACTTTTTCAACGATCCCTCGACTGCCCTTAAAAATTCACGCTTGGATGCCGCAAAAAATGCTGTAAGGGGTAGAACCCACCGACCGCAGATCGGTAGTCCCAAACGCTACCGCAAAGCGAGCATTTCCAAATTTGACGCGAAGAGACAAGTAAGCAAACAAACAGACATGCAGAGCAAATGTAGGATTTGTTTTTGGTCGAGGAGTTTTCATTTCTGTGTACTGTTAAAATAATTGAAACAAAACTTCGAGGTATTTTTGTGCAAGAAATATTATTATGCAACACGAGTGCCTGTTATCCTCGCAGCTGAACCATTCAAACTATGTTTTACTTGATCGACTTAAGGTGTAAGGAAATAGGTGATGAAGCCATAGCAAAGTAAGGCGAAAGACTGACGGTCATCAAAAATGTTCCAGAGGTCGTCAAAGTAACCGAAACGATGTGATAATTGGATATTGTAACCCTCGACCACAACATTACATATGCGAGCAACGATTCGTTGGACCCAGCGAGGACGATCATTGATGTGGCGACACACAAGAATCCCCAGGTAATAAAACTGAAATTTATGGCCGAATTCGTTATTATTATTGTTTAACCCTCCGAAAAAGTTGTTTCGTGCATTTTAGTTTTTAAGTGGGGCTGCTATTGTTCCGTTGAACCATTTATGCCGAATACCGTATCCTTTAACCTAAAGTTTTATATCCTATGACAATGTAAGTTGTAATGTAATTTTTTAAATATTTATCTTACGGGAATTCGTTTTGTCTAAGTAACCAATAAAAAATAAGTATTATACTCTTCCCACAGGAGGTTTTAACTTTACAGCTTATGATTCCATCTAATTCCAGCTAAAAATTTCTTCTAATTTCTTAAATAATTCTAATTACTTTCTAGTTTTCAAATTAGTGCATGTAAAATTAACTTTTAGTAGTATTATTACATTGAAAGTTAACTTTTAGTTAGTAAAATTAACTTTTAGTAGCAATATTACATCGTAGTGGTTTACTAATTATCTGTCCAATATAACATAATAGAACTAATCAGTATAAATACAGTATACTTTTATGGACAGTTATGATGTTTAATTATACTACTGTATGTTCTTTGATTTTGCAAATAACAGACCGCAATGACTATCGTATAATATATTACATGATGAATATGTTGTGAGAGTTATAGAAAGATTTTTGAGGTTGTACTCACTGCAAGATATTGCTTTCAGCGTGGTCTGAGAACACTTCTCTCAGGGAATATTTAATAGGTTAGTGAAAACCCTTCCAGAAAATTACTACCTAAGAATATGGCGTTCTAGAATGCGGCTATAGTGGCCGTTGGGGTGTTTAATGTCGTGCCCAGTGCAGTGCTTGCTGTAGTAGCCTTCTAGAATACGGCTCCAAATCCCGTAAATGAATCCCTGTACCTCTAGTGAAAAGTTAAGAAAGAATTCTACCCTTAAAAAGCTTTTCAGGAATTCATTTTTATCTCTGAATACTAAGAGCCTTTGGTGTTCTTTTCTTACTCCTTACCTCTTATCTTTAGCTAGTTTCTTCAATAAATTCTTCATTCATCTTCTTGTTAAATTTCCATACTATCTCATTTTTATTCATTGGTTACCCCACTCCTCCTCTCCATTGCTGGAACATTATCTCTCTCTCTCTATCTCATGTTGTTTCATTTACTTTGTTACCCTCATAGAGTCTGCTTAGTTTCTCATTCCACAAACTAGTTACATTTTGTGAGACCATTCAATTATACCGTACAATCTGATATAACGTCTGCCACACTCCTGCTAACTTTCTTTCATGGTCCGATAATTTACACAGCCAACAGATTATTCTCTTATCATTCCCGTGCTCCTTTTTTTCTTTGATAAACATTTAACCCCACGGTAAGTTTTGTACGATTTTCATTTCTGTTGCTTCGATCAGTCTTTTATTTATAAGTACCAGACGGTATATACCAGTATGTAGGTACCAAATGCAGTATAAAGGAAATTGTTGTAATTTAAGATTTTGACACATACATTTTCTAAATAGCTTATACTAATGTACCTACCAGTTAAATGGGACCAAAAAATGATTTATATATATTGTAAAGGAAAGTCGAATTTTTAATGATTAGCGCATAAGTACGAGGTGGTCCCATCGATTCAATCGTTCGAAAGCGCGGGTCATGGTCGGTGAGTCGACGAGTCACTGCATCGCGGCGTTACGATCGAGTGAATGTTTCGACCGTCAACTAATCCCCTGCGAAGAGAATATAAACCCTAGCCCAAGGCACACAAGTGGTGGTGCCACCGAAAATTCTTCACCACCGTGAGTTTCTTTCATTTTTTGTCCTTTGTCTTTGTACGTTCCACTAGTGATCCAACCAATATTATTCACATTGTGAACCTTTTCGAGGTGACTATATATATTGTACTGTGTATTGTATATACATTTATATAATCACAGTGCACATAAAAAAAACAGGAACAGGAAAAATAGTCCTCATCCGGGACTCGAACCAGGGTCTCCCAAATGCCAGTCGGGTATCCAATTATGTACGGTCTGGTGTTTTCCGGGCGACTACTCTGGGTGAAAAGTTCTCCGATTTCAGACCGTGTTCCGCTCCTGACGGAGGACCTGATCTGGTGTGAAACCCGAGAACTTTTCACCCAAGGTATCCATTTCATTACACCACCGATAAATCCTTCATCGCATATGAATTATCCTGCCTGCCATTATTAGAAGTAACCTGCCGGTTATTAACCGCAGAATGGAGGAATTTACTACGCAATAAATTGAAATCATTCATGCTTCCCTTCGTGGAAAATTTCAGTAGTCAAACCAAACCAAAATTACCAAACAAATGTTTTCGTTACGTAAGACGATAGGTGTTACGTGTGGGTATATATATATATATATACCCATATAAGAGTTTTCCGCCAACTACGCCTCGAGAAAGACCGCTGCGCGGTCGAAATTATTGGGAAAAACTTGTGAGTGTTATTTTTCTCTGTGTCCTGTGTTTTTCGTCGCCACCCCTGTGGCCGTGCTATTCATTATATATATATATATATATATATATAGGGCCTCAGTCAAAATTGTAATATAAAGATATGAATTTTGGCATTATAAAAGAGTACTATATCAGTGGCTATCTTATGTATGTGTATAATTGTGTGGGTGTGTTCGCTGATCGTCTCAGTTTTCCTGAAAAAAAAAAAATATATATATCATCACAACAGAAGTTAGTGATACTCACGCCTTTTAACTAACTAAACTTATCTAAATATCAGAAGAAATATTGTGAAACGAAAAATTAATAACTATTTTAAATAATGTAAATACCCAGCAAAATATAAATAAGGGAATAGAGACCTTTTATGAAAGCACCATCGCTGTTACATAATGATGTTTTTAACGATCGTTTTTCTCTTTGTATTGATGTTCCTATTACAAGGTTCTAGTACATTGTATTCATTTCCGAGTCAATTAGTAACTTTTGCTATAATAAAGAACGTAAAAACAAATGAAATACTATAGCACAATATATGTCTACTTTTTGCGTCTCAACTCAACTCATCTCTTACCATCCATTCAAGACAATTTCCACTAATTTAAGCTTTACACATACCCATCAGGAAAGGTGAGTAGGGCAAAACCTTCACCTATTAATATTGGGTTAAAATATTTTGTGTTAGTAGATTTATACGTTATTTATTTTTTTATATTATAAGTATGATGAACATTTTATTTTAAGCTGTTTATGAACTCATATAGAGGTCGGGGCATACCAATGAGTGCTTGACTACTGATTGGGGGACCTGGGTTCAAGTACCGGGCACAAATTAAATTAAAACATTCATAATCAATCCTAATATATTTTATCCACATTAACATTCGAACATATCGCGTTATTGTCAGTGATTTTTTTGATTTTTTTAGAGCATTGTATTAATCATTACTTTCCTTAGATGTGATGATTTTACCTGAGTAAGGAAATTCGTTGACATTTGTATCACGTTACATACAATACTGTGGGGACCGTCAGATACGAGAGGCTCTACTATGACAAGTATATCAAAACAACCGTTCCTCTAGAACGGGAATAGGCACTCATTCGGACTCTGAAAGAAGCAGCGAGAAAGCGTCACAAAGAGTCAGGAGACGAGGTGCGGGGGTCAACTAAGTTGGGGAAGAGAGGGTGGAACGAAAGGGAGATTTACTCAAAGGGAAAATTGTTATACATCCCAGAAGCCATCGGTGACACCGTAAAACCCGGCCACGCGCTCTGCTACTCATCTGTTCAATCTATCCTTGTCATCACGCATGTCACTTCTCCAGCACACACCTAATGGGCTGCGAGACTAACCTCAAAACGTTCTATATTCCCTGTCTCATTTCTCACCCGAGGAGGTGCGTGATAGAAACAAATGAAAAGGGCGGGAA
Organism: Rhinocypha anisoptera; assembly: GCA_011762765.2. Lineage (NCBI taxonomy): Eukaryota > Metazoa > Arthropoda > Insecta > Odonata > Chlorocyphidae > Rhinocypha > Rhinocypha anisoptera. Next base: position 4,078,002 of record WURS02000011.1, on the reverse strand, counting down.
AGGAAGAGCGGGGAAAAAAGTAACGGGAATGGAAGAAAAAAGTGGCGCGTGATGGGACAAGAGAAATATTTCTCTTTTCGCCTTCCTTTTTTCCCCTTCTCCGATCTTTCGTCGTCATTTCCGCTGCCCTATTCTCCAGTCTCCTCACCGTCCCTTCACTTCGCTCGAGACAGCCCCAAATCCCTTTCTCTCCTCTCCGTCACTCCCTCGAAAAAAACTCCCTCCCTCCGAAATTCCACCTCCTCTATTCTCTATTTCCTTCTCCTTAACACCCCAGCGGCAGCCACCATCCTTAAGTCTAAAAATTCCCTTCGGAATCTTTTTTTTTTTTTTTTGATTCTCCATAAAGCCTCACGGTCGTCCAAATATGGCTGACCTTGGCGGTCAACTCCCAATTTTATGCCTAAATGGGCACGGGGAGCAGAAGACCATTCCGACGGCGAAATTCCATGTTTTCCTCGCAATACTGCTTGCTCATGAGGGAGATGTAATTTTTTCCTGCTTGTCCATTAGGAGTGACATCCATTCCTTGCATTCTGAAGTTTAATAATCGGCCGGATACACAGGGATAATTGACAATTCAAACAACTATCGCAGTTTCAGGTATAATTTGGTTGAATTAAGTTACAATTAAGAATGAATATAGAGCAATTTCCCAACTTATGAAAGAAATTTATTATGACGACGCGCGTTTCGACTCACTGAGCCTTTATCAGCCAACAAGACAAAGTTCATTTTATATTCAGCAATGTTATGTCTTGTATCTGGTGATGGTTCAGTGAATCTAAACGGGAGTCGTAATAAATTTGAAAGTGGTAATACGCTATACGTTCATTCTTAATTATGACATTTCAAATGTTCAATTTGATTATTTAAAATCATTCAAACATTACATTTAAACTGAATATTTTAATTAATTTTAACCAAATTGTATCCTGAAAACAGAATTAATAAGAATTATTGTATCACTTTTAATAAAGTTGAAATTTTATCAGAAATCGATATGTCAGAATCTCTAAACAATCTTTTATTTGCAAAAAAACATTCTTCATACATTGTAAAAATACTATTAAGGCTTTTCCAACTTTAAGGGATCACATATGGTGAAAAATATAGAGGAGCTCTTTTAGTGTCGATGTAAAATAAATATTTTTTCCGGTGGTGCAAAAATGAGGAGCTAGTATTAATGAATGAAAGAAATGTTACTCTTTTGCCAATCTATTATCATTCAATGACAGTGTGATTTCATTTTTGCCAGTGTCTTATAGAACAGAGTTCATTATTTTCATATTAAAATATTAATTACAGTAAAATAATATTGTAGCAATATATCAATACCTTCATCTCAAACCTAAAACGCCTCTATAGTGTAAATGTGAATATGATAGCAAAAAGGGAAAATTCAGATGTCACGAAATTTTAATAAATATACGAGAAAAATATAAACCTGATGGCCATAATACGTTTCCCGAAAAAGATTTATATTTCCTCCCTCTCCATCTTTTGAACCTTCTTCAGAAAAATGTTTTGTTAGCAAAGTTGTTTTAAAAAAATCGGTTAGAAACAAGTTCACCCAGTAAGAGATATCTAAAATACATCTTACAAATTAGAATAAGTAGTTCACTCAGAAAATAACTCGGAGTTCCAAAGACGAGTTAGTTAGAAAATTTTGGACGTTATTTTTCATTACTTTTATTCACCAGATTAAAAATAAATTAAAATATAATTCAATATATATTGCAGAATTTTTTTAATTTACCAGGATTGGTAATTTTATGAAATATGACTATCAGCCCTAAACTTGATTTTAAGTAAACTAAAATATATTGAGGAAGTAAAAATACAATACCGAGCATTACATTTAAGGTAACAATGGGTAACCGAAAAATTAAAACAAAATGATGACAAGAAAATAATATAAATTATATCAATTTTCCGACTCTGGAATGTGAATCGACATTTTTCAATTTCAAAATTAATAGAAATCAATCCATTTGTTTAAATTCAAATTTCAGAATAAAATAATGTCATACTTTAATAAAATATCAAGTAATGACTTCCATTAGCCAGATTATTGCCAATGCATAATTAGTAAAATGCAAAATGACCTTAGCTTTCGAAGCACCTAAAAAAACCCAATGAGTGATAGAAGGTTTCACATGATTTTTTTTACTAACAATTTGGATACCAAGATAAACTAGTGATTTATAAAATATTAAGCAGAGGAATTAGATTAGATTAATAATATTGATATTGGGAATTTCAAGTTTGTGCAGATACGAGCTCGATAATTTAATTAATATAATTAATTTCTCATTCAGCTTACTTCGGTGAAGCATCCGCCATCTATTAAATAAAATTATGACATATAATCAATAAAAATAAATGATTGAAATTCATCAAATTATAAACACTAATCAATGATTATGAGTTTCTTTAGGAGCCTCTAAAATAAACATTTTTTTCATTATTGGATGAAAAGATATTATGTATTGTGTGATTCACGAAAGAGGAATAAAAACTTTAATGAAAGTTATCGGGAGTTGGTCTCAAAAAACCAAAAATGGAGTGTTAGCCACAGTGTCAAGGGACTCGCATTTCATCGATACAATACACGAATGATACTCAAATCAATTTAAACTGGCGCCGAATGGTTGTCCTTGTAATATTTCATCGACGTTTAGTAAATTGTTACCTAAGGATAAAATAAAATCAGCTTTTCATAACTTTAAATTCTTGGGTAATATTATAGGAAGCACCAAAGATGAGATAAAATATTTAAAACGAAACTATGTTTATCAATTGAAATGCCAAGATTGCCACTCATGTTACATAGGCAAAACGGGACGCAACTTCTAAATTAGGGTCAGAGAGCACCTTTCATGTTTTAATAATAATAATTCCACTTAGCTAAACACCTTATTGACTGTAATCACACAAATGACTTACGTTCTATTATTTTAGATAAGGAAAAATCGGGTCCGAAACTGCACGTTAGAGCAATTGCCAATTTTAAATTGAGACAATTCCTCGGAAAATTTAGTTAACGATTTCTTCATTGAACATAACCACCATTTCCATCAAATATTTTCTACCACACTTTGTGTTCGTCCCTTTACGCGTACTTTTATTTTATTTTTTGTTATTTAGAGTCTGATTTAGCTATTGGGCTCTTTAGACCGGGAGGAAAGGATGGGAATGGAAGGGTAGAAGGAAGTTTAGGCTCATAAGAGCCTCTAAAAATGTGCTTCAACTAGTGAAACTTAAATCCCTTTCCTTATTTCTTATTATTTGAATTATATTTTCCCCAGATGGCGTTATTTCTGTATGAATGTGTATATGACCCAATGTGCTCCATTTCTTACTTCTACTAGGCGTGCCTCTAAACGCACGTACCTCTTTCAAATTCGTATGTCTGTTCCTAATATTCCTTTCCTAGCTTTCCACTCTGGCAAAAGCTTAAAGCATATTTATCCCACAAAATCATGTGTGAGGAGAGAGTTTTCGGTGGTATAATTGTTTAAAGCACACCTCGGACTATAATTGGAGAAGACCGGTGTTCCAATCTCTGCTGAGGACAAAAGTTTTTCTCCAATATTAATTTCTCGGTTTCAATAAAATATTTTCTACCACACTTTGCGTTCTTCTTCTTATACGTAATACCCTGCAAGCCGTCGCAAGGGCGTGTGTCAGGGGGTGAGCCACCAGCAAACATTCATTCACATGCAGAATGCAAATTCAACTGTAAATATTAGGAGGCATTACACACAGAATGGAGGCACTCGCATGCAAAACAAAATAACGGAACATCATGCACATCATGCGAGACACTGTTAAACTCCTCACAACAAACATGCATGAAAACAACTACAATTGCCGTCAAAATATGCAAGGTCCAAACAGGAGCACTTCCCCTCCTAAATTATCTACGCATTTTCACGCATGACTAACTCTTACCTGTGCGGACAATGAGTGTTCGTCCTATTATGTGGTCCCTTTCCTTATTTCCTGATATTTGAATTGTATTTTCGTCAAATGGCGGTTGTTTCTGTATGAATATATATATATATATATATATATTCATACATATTTATGTATATACATATTACATACACATATTTATGTATATGTGTATGTAAATTATGTATATTGTGATTAAAGGACGAGTTGGCCCATCGCCAGCTCGAGTGGAAGGTTCGAGAAGTGAGGGAAGACGTGTATATAAGTACGGACGGTGGAGTGAGCGCAGCGGGGCAGTGAGTGTGCGATTGCGGACGGTAAAGGAAGTGGCGAGGGCAGATCTGGACTATATCTGTTGTAAGAAAGGCAGAATAAAGGAGAGAAATAGCACCAGAGGTATTCTTCGTACGATCCCTAACACCGTCATAGAGTGGTAACAATATTATAATAATTTATATAGCATAATATTGTATTAATATTAACCATTTTATTCTAATATTTCATTTTCCCTTCTCTTCAACTGTTTCTTTCATTGTGTTGATGAGGAAACCAGGGATGCCTTGGAAATCATTGATGTTATTTTGTAAAGGAGGTAAATCATTAATAATACTTGGATAATAGTTTTATTAGGATACACATTCTCTTTGGATAATTTGGTGGAAGTTATGAAGAAGAAACAATCATAGAAGAAAATACAACGTCGTTTTTTCTGAAAATATATTTTCAACTTCAAGAAAGTAATCAGATAATGATTTTAAAATGCATCGGAAAGGGAATGTTTACTTTTCATTTTTGTTTAGTTAGTTTTCAGGACGTAAAATATAGAATGATAATAGTATTATGCATTGCCATCTCAAAAGACAATTGGTAATCTCTAAATATCATTCATGTCAGTGCTTTCCTCGTAAACGAAATTTCATACAATAATTACTTCTTCTAAATGGTGGTTATCAGCCTTCCCGCTTGACCCAAAACTACATTTTTTGTCTAAAAATAATAATCCTGAATGTTTGGCGTCAGAAAGTTTATAAGGTTGTGAAAAATATATACACATAAACAATGAAACTAGCTACACAAAAACTATGGAAAAAATCTAAAGAAGAAAAAATTCCTCCCTAAATGATTCTTTGTAAACTTCTCTAGTCTTAAAACCTTCAGGATAAGTGTTTAAAGTAAATTATCAAAAGTACATCACCAAGTATGAATCTAACTAATTGTCATTATCTAAACGATTATTTCGGGTTAAAAATCTCCTGTAAGTCAAACGTTATGGCTCCGGTATAATACTTATGGATTCCGAATATATATGAAGACCGGAAAATAATGCATATCCTTGAAATTTTGAAACTAGGGCAAAGGAGATTAATGCATTCCAAAGGAGGGAGAGAAGAGGAGTCACGCGAGGTCTCCGAGTAATGGTGCCCTCATCCACCACCGTGTCCTCCGTTCCATACCCCCTCCCTCATTCCCCGACTCTCTCTTTACGACACATCTTGTCCAACCGAGAAGAAATATATTGTCTTGACTGGACAGCGGGCAAGAGGAGCGGGATGAGAGGGAGAGGGAGGATAAACGAGGAAGACAAGGCCCTGAGTCGAACGACCCTCCCCACTCACACACACATGTCCATACCCCTCCTCTCTCCCTCCCTTTCTCGCCTAGCCTCCGACGTCCATTTTCTCGCCTCGTTGACTCCCACCCTCGCCACCTCTCCAACCCCCCCACGCCTTTTGTCTTCCACCCCCTCCCGGCCCCGACACCAGGGACCTTCATCCCCCCGCTCCATATCACGCTTCTTCTCCCCGGGCTGCCCTCCCGCGGGACATCCCTCCCCCTCCCCTGCGCCTCTAGCCGAGCCAAACTTCAGCCCCACACTGCCCCACCCGTAAGCCTTCCCGCTCCTCCTGGACCCTCCCTTTCCCAAACAGACCCACGCCCAGCCAGTCTCATCCAGTTTTAGGTTCCCTCGGAGACGTCGGCTCAATTTCACCCTCCCTCTTCCATCCCCCCAACATCTCTCTCTCTCTCTCTCTCCATTGTTACCACCCACCCCATCCGCACTCTTCCTTCCTCCCATGCTTCCTTCCTATCCCGTTGCCTTATATTTTTTTCCCTCCGTGTGTTAACCTCCTCGAGAGGGTTTTGCTCTACTTTTTTATTTATGCCGAAAGGGGAGTGGCCAAGGGGGTGGAAACAAAGGTTGCAAACAGAAGGTGCCGGGGGAGGGAGGGAGAGGTCGTGTGTTCGCACGTGTGTATTCGTGCCTCGTGCGTGTCCCCCCCGCCTACTCCTCCTCCTCCTCCTCCCCCGCCATCCGCGGCCGCTTTGCCTTGCCACTCCGTTCCGCCGAGTGACGGAGGAGTGCTATGACATGGGGAATACTGATGCGGGGCGGATTTTTGCAGTGGGCAAGGAAAAGTTTCAAAACGTATCACCGCGGAGCGTTCGTGATCGGAATGCATGTCCTTGGTGGGGCAACTCCTTTCTATTCATCCCATTCTGCAAAGGCCGGTATTACTTCTTTTCTCTTTTCGCGGAATTGAGGATGAATTCGAATCCGTTAAATGCCCTAACTGGTCCCGGTGGAGTACGTTTATGGAATATGTGGGAAATGCCTTCCACTCACGCGCCAGGTTGGAGATCAACCTATAAAAAAAAATAAATACTGGAACCTGTGAACGACCATGAATCAACGATGGCAGCATCTGTGATGCTTTGAGCCGGCGAACGTCATGATGTAACTTGCTCCAACCATTGCTTAAGATGCTCAAAATTGGTCGAAATTCTACACAAAACGACATGATGCTTAATCAATTGAACAAAATGGTTACTGTGTTATAATACAAAAGGTTAACTATCTTAATTTGTTTTCATATAATTTTTCAGGTCGGTTATTTAAATGAATTAAAACAGGAATGCATCTTGGCTTTCGGAATTAAACCGCGTTGACATTTTTGACGGAGATGTTTCTTTCACCCATTCAGTCGAAGGCGTCTTCTCAAAGACGCCTTGAGCAAAATAGGTGAAACGTCAACAACGCAGAAAATGTCTACAAGGTGTAATCCCGAAAGTCTATACGATACATCGTCGTTGGTCGCAGCGAAAACCTTCGTCAAAAAAAGTCGATGATAACTGGAAAACTCCCGAGGGGAAACGCTTTCCCTACGCACTCGTTCCTTGTACTCGAAATTATAAAAATAGCAGAGAATCTAACAAAATTCTTATCTATAGCTACCATATAGTTGCATTTTTTCCATGTATTCTGATATCTTATTGCTCTGAACCAGAGTCTTACGTAAATCTGCTGGTCATAGTAGTTTCCTCTCTCCTCTTTGTGTCTATGCCACTTCGAGTAACCCATATGTGTTTATTTATTTACTCATGACAAATTTCTCCCGGTGGTGTTTTATTACATTTCCAGAGAAAGTCATAATCATATATGAAATAACGTATCACTTTACATATTATCTACGAGGCAGTATTCCTTCCTAAGTGGATAAGTACTATATGACTAGAATATGATATATATGAAAGGTTCAAGTAAACATTTAATTAACAACTCTGTGATCTAAGTTCAAGGAATAAGTTTTTTAGCGCATTTGGTCCCAGCAATAAAAATATACCAAAATACACGTGGTATTCTGAGTGCTCCGACGGATTCATTCCTAAAAATTATAGTATAGTAACTAGTATTATAGTATTATATATTGTAGTATTATAGTATTATAAATAGTAACTAGATACTACAGCAAGAAGGTAAAACTTCTAATGAGAAATGCAGGAGTAACATTAAAAATATTTCGAAGAGAAGGGAAAAAAGAAAATTTTAGACAAGTAAGTAATTAGCTGAGCAGATAAGAAATAAAGTTAAAGTAATTTTCTAGCAGTTATAATAATTAGGGGTAAATTAAATACATTAGTCGAATTTTAAAAAAGAGTAAACGGTAATACGGAAGAAGTAATTGCAAACAAAGATAAGAGGGTTTAATTTAAGATGACGAGGAGAAGGTAAATGGATTCGGTGCTTGATTCTCAGGGTTTTATGTGGAAAATTTAGGTTAATCACTGCATGAAGTACGTGGTAATTGTTGTACATGGAAACGCATCAGTAAATAGGACATGAATATTCAGTATAAAGTATTTCAGTATAAAGTAATCATAAAGTAATTCATAATAAAGTAAGTAATAAAAATTCAGCCTGGGGGCTAATATATCAAGAGATCAAGAGGAAAGGATATTATTTCGAGAAATCTTACATAGATAGTATCTAATAAATTTGTTTTCTAACTTAGAATATTATTTAACTTTACGTAAAATTATCACATATTACCCAGTGTACAAAAATCAATTACATAATACCAAAAGAGAAAATGGAAAGAGTACTATCCTGTAAATTTAAAGGAAAGTTAAATTCAGGACAGTAGTCTATAAATAATGAAAAAATATGTTATCCGACCTTAACGAATACTAAAATAAGGAGAGCTGGATTTTCAAGAGTAAGCCCGTAGTTATGCCGGGATTTTCATGTGAAACACTGCTGCTTGCTTTTTCCTAGGATTACAGATTCATCAAATGACGGGAAAATGATTGTACGTGAGTTTTGCACAAGCTTTAAATACAGTTCCCTATTACTTACTAATTAAAAAGTTGAAAAATATAGATAACGATTGACCAAATATATAATCTTTGGAAAAAACTTTCCATATGGCAGGAAGTAGAGATTAGTAGTCGGCCAGAAATACTATAGCTCGGCGTGCCAAAGATATGTAATCGGATCCGTAGAGTTTATAAGCTTCATTTATGACATTAAAGGATATTGAGCCTGGATTGAGATTATCTGTGGAAAAATACTTTACTTAAAAGACAATTTCAGGGAAAAATCATTAAAGGATATTTCAGAAAAACTTGGAAAAGATCACGAAGTAAATAAGGAATAATAGGAGAGTGTTTATACAAAAACTTTGAACATTAAGTTTCTTAGGAAGAAATACGGCGAAGTAACAGGTACACATTAAATGGGCATATGACAACGCAGAAAAACATCTTTACATACTTATGATCTAATTTGATCAAAGGTATAGGGATTGCACGTGGAATAAATTCCTGCTAAGGCAAGCGGTAATATTTTGTTTCTTGAGAAATATAAGGATAAGAGCCTATTCGCCAAGGAAATTGACTTCACAAAAATACATAAGATCAAGCCATCATACTCCTCGTAAGTCATCCTCGCGAGTCATACGAAAAGGGGCAGAAAGAAAATCTTAAGAGGAAGAAAGGAGGAAGTACTGAAGAAAGAAAATTACGAGATAAAAGAGAAAATCCAGGGGAAGGAGCGTGTAGGTAACGAAAATGACAGAATAACTGGGAATGGAATCACTCTAAAACCAACAGGAAATAAACCGGGTGTGTGACATATGCAAGACTCACATCTAGAACCGAGATTGAAGGAAATTAAGAGAGAGAAGGAGAAACACAAGAATTGACAGAGAAATGAGCAGGAATAGCAAATACTCGTAATATAGAGAAATCAAAGAGTTTTATATATTTAAAATTATATTTGGACTCTATTGTTGTTTTAGGAAACATTCACGCCTACATTTTCGTACTATTACCAGAGGATATTTATTTTATTGTGTCCAACTTCCTTACATACAGGATATTGGTTTACCAGAAAAGCATCAGTGGCGTTAGTTAATTATTTACAATAAGGAATAGAACTTACCAATATAAATTCCATTTTTCATGGTGTCAGAGAATGAGACTGACCTGAAATAAAAAAATATTATTTAGTTTCAAAATTTAATTTATAAAAACGTAACCTACGTTTTTTAAAATTGGGTAGATTTTTGTTTATAGTGTGCTTCGACGGCTATGGTCATTTCGCACCTCTTCAAGTCAAAGAAATAACCCAATTGAACAAGCATAACACTAATGCCCTGAGCGGGACTCGAACCCGCTATCTTTGGGTTAACTGGCGAGCTTGCTACTCTCCAGGTTAACCCGGCCGGAGTTTTTTAAATATTTAAAAGGAAGTGAGGAAATTAATCAAGACCAATATGTAATAGAAATTTTGTATATATTAAGTAAGTTTATTACATATTTTTTGTGTTATTTCAAGTCTGGTTTAGCTATAAGGTTCTTCAGACGGGGAGAAAGCATTTCACTGGATCATTTCTGTAGTATGTATCTGAGCCCTCTTGACTCAAGTTAATTATTTTTTTAACATAAATAAATATACCCCAGAACTATAATTTATAAAGTACGATATTTTAACTTCGGAATATCAGAACGAGAACACTCAACAAACTAAATCACTGAACAAAAAAAAATTAAACAGAAATAGGAGACGTAAGGAGACGAAGATCTCCAAAAAAAAGAAGAGTTAAGTCCGATCACAAACTTTCAAAAAATACTTAATTTTGATTCCGCCCTCTCCGTTCGCGTTCGTGAAACCTTGCACCAACACTCGTGCGCTCTTTCCCAGAGACCATCAAACTTCCTCGTACCCTGGGACCGCGGTGCCTAAGGCCAAAGTTATTAGAGATGAAATATAATTTCAACCTGAGGCTTATTCAATCGCAATCCTTCAGCTTCCCGTCTTTGCCAACCTCACATTAAGTGGTCCGACCCCAAGGCATGAAATATTGCCCCCAGACCATGGGGATGGGGGGGGAGGGGGGTTGGGTGGTCTTCAGTCAGGGAGAGAAGGGGACAATCGAGTACCGGAGATGGGTCCATTATTAGCGAGCGTCCAC
>WURS02000011.1:4046120-4060683 GCA_011762765.2 Rhinocypha anisoptera | reverse complement strand
GGCCGGGTAAGGTGGGTGTGGGAGGGGGGGGTAGTGGGGAGGGGATGGCGAGAGGGAGGGATACTGCAGGAGGCGGACGGGAAGAGGGAGGGAGTTGAGGGGAAGGAGGTGGCAAGAGGAGGCGACAAAGAGAAGGCGACGGAGAGAGCGAATTTTTTCTCCCACTCTCCTCCCCCCCCATTCCTACCTCCCTTCCTTCGCAACGCCTTCACTTTTGCATTTTATCTCCGAAGGCTTTCGGAAAAGCAAAGCAGGGATTTGAAAAACGGACGCTTGGGAGAAATCCTGAGAGATAAGAGAAAAGGCTCAGCGTGGAAAGATGAGAGTCGTCAGAGCGAGGGTTGGTGCGGCGGGGAAGGAGAAGAGGGGTTGGGGAGGGTTATGCTGAAGGGAGGGAAAGAGGGGGTGGGAGGATGTTGGGGAGGAGGGTTGGGTGGGGCGTAGGGGGTGTGGTGCCTCCCGTGTCGGATTGGGGGGAGGATGGTGTATAAGAGGAGGAGTGCGGGGGCGGATTGATGCGTGGACGGAGTCAAACGACATGAAAAATGGGAACTGAGAGGACACCTTGCGGGAGGAAATGAAAGCGAAAAGGAGGGAGGGGTTGAGGGAGAGAACGAAGGGGAGGAGGGGCCTAGGAGATGGAGGCGAGGAAGGAGATACTGGCGTTAGGGACTCGAGACTGGAGTTGGAGGGGCGGTTTCGGGTTGTTGTGGGCTTGAAGGAGCGCTATCTCCTACGCACCCATTGTCTTCGGCCCTCACCTTCGAAGGGGACGACTCGCTGCCTTGACTCTTACAAGTCTTATTCCGGGAGGAATTCCACGGAGTGTCACCACGAGAGGAGGGGAGGGGGATGGGATTTCGCTTGTACGCTGGAATTTTTATATCCTTAAACATTTGAGATCTTTGGGGAAACAGAATAGGAGGAAGAAGAAGTAGATGGCGGAAAGTGAAAGAAAGAGAGAGAGAGAGTGAGAGAAAGAGAAATCCCTTGACGTGGAATTTGAACGAAGTGCCTCGATGTTGCCACTAGCAAGCATCAACTCTGTTTCACCGCGGGTTTTCTTTTGATTTCGACATTATTTCGGTTTCCACGAGCTGTCGGGAGAAATTCCTTCTGTGACGGGTGTTAATTAAAATAAGAGACGAAGATTTATTATTTTTAGGGCTGATGTTTTCAATTACAACTAGAGAGATCCAAGGGAGTGGAAATACAACGTATTTCCTTCGAAATCGCTTTATAATGCAAGTTAAATAGAGCGTTGCTTACTCTTTGAGTAAATAGAATTAGAATGATCTTGAGTTATGTCTTTCGCAAAGTTTCCAGCTTCGTGAACAAAGGAACAAGCTGCTATTTTCTGCATCGACACCACTTTTCGTAACACTTGGCCGTCCGTTAGGGTATTTAAAAAATCTTTCTTGAATTGTATTCAACACAAGTTTTATAAAAGGAAAAAATATATTTTACCAATGCTAAACTTCAAAAGGTAACGCTTAGTGGTTTATGAAGTAAGGAACATTTAAGGTAGAGAAATATATTCACTTATCACTATCGAAACTTATGATCTTGAGTGTTTCAGAGCTTGAAGATCTCGTTCCACAAAAAGAAACCATAATTACTTTGATCACAAAGACGGTAGTGTTAAAACGGGAGAAAAGTAGACATTTGAATTTCACACACAGCAGATTTCGAAAGCTTCTCCTTAATGAAGAATGAGTCACCAAAGACTAGGACCAAATAACTCTCTACTTAACTTTCTTAAACCTTGTGCATACATTTTTGGATAAAATGAGCAAAGGACGAATTTGAAAATGAGTGAATGGATAATACGTATGATTACTACGAATGACAAGCAATTAAACGTGTAATAGTGATACAATTCAATTGATGTGGATGAATATAACGTAATTAGTTTTCTATCAAGGGCTGTAATAATTTAACAAAAACAATGATATTCACTTATTTTTGCTTTTTTTCACTTCGCTGTAATGGAAAGTTTTAATACTATAAAAAATAAATGCGATAAATCTTTCACTGTTCAGTGTTTTTACGGTGGAAAGAGTCGTACTAAAAGTTCACCTGGTTTCATATTATACAAATGGTTACTGTCTCCTCAATAAACTTCCTTCCATTTTCTTAAACGTCTCCCAAAAACATATTGCCACATCTACTGATATGCTAAGACAAGTTTTTCTATCAATGGACAAACAATCTATAATGATGAATGAGAATGTAAAATTTTATTCGCCCAATTATGCCAAAATCGCTTATTCATCAGTATACCTACGGATCTTACCCTATTTCAGGCTACCAAAATACCTTTTTCTATTTACAGTGTTTTTCTTGATTGTATTTCAGCCGAAATACTACTCCTGCTGGTGTTTTAGTGGCATATAGCACTGGAAACATGAAACATTCCCGTCGAACCCATCTCCTAATCTTCATTCCTTCTGGACTACACTATGGCTGTTTTACTAGTTGTCTATATTTCCAAGTCTATGTATTTTAATGTACTTAGCAATGCACTCCAGTCCATTCGATCAAACGTTTTCTCGCATTAAAAAAACACATTATCCTAATAACATACACCATTCTGCCTGACAGTATCCTCAAACATCCGTTTGTATAAAGGGGGAAAGATGAGTCAGTATAATATTTTAATGGAAATTTCTGATCAAAGTATGAACACAGCATCTTCATTATTTAGTCACAATTTTTCCACTGATAATTCTTTACAAACATTAAAATATTTTTAATTTATCACCATATAGATTTAAACTATTTAATAACGCGATTTATAGCTCAAAATAGAATACTTGCTTTCTCAAACTCATGTCATTATGCAAGTAATCAAGCTGTTACCTTTAAAACTACTGTAACTTTGAGTACAATAATCAATGGTCCATGCCCATTTGTCAAAACTAGAGGGTAAATATCCTAATCAAATCTTGATACTAATGCTGGCGGATGATAGAACAATATAAAATAAAACCAGAGATAAAATTACAGATATGTGTTCATAATTCAAGCTGGATCAAAACTCTGAATCACAATTTATATTTCAAAAAACACTGAAAATAAAATCCTTGATGTAAAAAAATGAAATACAATTCATGTTTGAACTGAATCCTGTATTGCTTCAACGGTAGTCACCCTTAATAAAAGAAACCCGCTTCCTCCTTCACCCTCTGTCGACTTCAATCCATAACACTCCGTTGGGCGTTTTTCGTCCCTTCCATGATTAAAAAGAAACGACCTTCCCCACGGAGTCCCCACCACACGGTCCTACGGGCTCCAAATTTCCCCGACGATTTCGTGACATTAAAAAATCACGCCATGTGCGAGGCGTCGCTTGACCCGTATCTGATTATGCAAACCGTCTCCAACTCCCGCACCGCGCAAATCCCCCTCTAACTCGTGTCGCCCACCCTATCGTTCGCCCCACCCCCTCTCTCTCTCTCCCGGCCGCCGTCCGTCTTCCGCCCCCCGGGCGCCTTGCGCCCCACGGCCCTTCAGCGGCCGCGCGCTGGGTCGACCGCTAATTAACTGCTGCCAGGATTTACCCAGGCACGGCAAATTCCTCGTCCGTGCACGACCGAGTCACAGGAGGGCCGGTCGCCGCACCATCCTGTGACCTCCCTGTAATTCGTCAGAGATTCCCGGAAAGGTTTTCCGAATGGAGTTTCAACAGATAATTGGGGATTCGAATTTTGCAGGAGTGCGTTTATGCCTTCACATAGGCCCAAAGTGATTACTAACTGAACTGCCACAGAATTCACAGATCGGCTTCCATAACTAAGTTACTTCCACAAACTAATCTCGAAATTTACTGGCAGTTATGCTCATTCTATTAGGTAATTTTTTAAGGACACAGAAATAAAAATACTACCAAAGTTTACTTCATATACCAAGTTTACTTCCATAATATTCATATTTCTCTCAATGAATATTCTCTGATATACTATATAAATAAAACCTTTATTGAAAATTCATTTTCATCGTCCCCAACATTAAAATCTACTCGAGTAGTAACACTCAGTGGTACCATTTACATAACACCTTTAACCCTAGAGCTTAGATAATTTTTATACACTTTAACTTGGAGGCAGAAAAAGTTGGGATTTTAATCACGGTGGGGGGTACGAAGTATTTGAATTTGAAAATAAACATATGCTAGAGAGAACGTTTGACGGTTAGTTATTGAGTTTATCGAAAACCTTACCGACAGATCACCTTACCGATAGATCTAGTAATACCCATGCAAATATTTTTCACAAAATTGCCATGATCAATTTTTTTTAAATGTAGGATTTTGAAAACATTTGAGCCAATACTACCAAGATAGATATCTACGATATCAGCAAGATTTATGAGTTACCAAAGAGTTGTAAAATATAATGTAAAAAAAGATTAACCCAATAAACTTCTTTCCAGATTTAAGACTCCTGGGGGGTACTATTTTCATTCATTTCAATTATTACTAATTAACTGAACTTAAAATTGGCCGCAGCACCCTTGAATATGATCCTCGTGAAGGACGTTCAAAAAATGGAGCAACAACCGAAGACGTTGATTGTAGAAGGATAAGGTACTAGACAACCAGTGAGTTTATGATTATATCTTACTAAGAATATAGACATATCTATCATAGGATGTATTTTACCTAGCGGAATCTTATGTAAAGGTTTTGCACAATTAAGCGCCACGTTTGCCTATTCTACATGAGAAACGTTATCATAGCTTTTATATAGGAAGAAAACTGATTTCGTGTTTAATTTCTTTTACAAAAGGTAAAATGTGGAGAAATTTACCGGAATCCAAACAATTCCAGAAGACGTGACGCAACGGACAGAAGACAATCCCGGTATTTTTGGCATCAAAATGAAGGCCCACTGCATTTAGAATCGAATCAAAATTGGGAACAAAATATATAGATTCATGATTGACGGCCGGATTAGGCGGTCATTGTGTCACTTCTAACCCAAAGGTCGTGAGTTCGAGTCCCGATCAGGGCATGGATGAATTTAATCGCAAATGCGAAGATTAAATGTAAGAGAGGAACTTAAGTTCCTAATTTTCATTGAATAATGACGACAGAATTATTATTACTATCCATCGGAAACAAAAAAATTAATCTAGAATGAAAGGAAACAGATTCTTTATCATCAAAGAAATGAGTTCCAATCATATTAAACAATCAATTATATACAAGCCGTAAAAGCCTTCACATCAAATTCACAGGAAACCTTATGACTTCAGTTTATTCTGAAGCTTAATGTGCACTGTTAGATGACTATCTAGAGAAAACCAAAAGTCCAAAGAGTATTCATATACTTTAACCACATGAAGTAAAAATAGAAGAAAATCCTGAATGTAGGACGAAAAAGTAATTTTTCATTAAAACATTACACCTGCCTACAAAGTGTATTTTCAAGGAAAAATTTAAATTCTGCGTGGAAATAAAATTTTGGAACAACCACGTTATTTTTTGGACTTAACCTCCCTCTGAAGTGAATTTTAACATCTCAAGTAACCGAAACTGCTTCTTGTAGGAAAGCGGGTTTCTTCAAGTCCAGAGTATATTACAATTGTGGAGAGGTGTTTTGCTGAACGTTTAGTGTAATACGGTTGTAATAATGGAGTTGAAACTTCACGTTAAAACTGAAACTAAATGCTTTAGTTTTCATAGAGATTTTTAAATTCTTATTCCCTTATTTATTTTGGGACGAAACACCAACATATCACTGCGGTATTATTCTTAACAATCAATTAATATCTTATTGAAACTCAGCCGATTTATTGGTGTAAAACTTTTCCTAATAATTTATTTTTAAAACATATAATGCACTGAGTATTAAATCTACAAAAATGGAAAATATGGCCTTTGGTACACTTCAATGAAGTTTAAAAACTATAAAAAAATATCCAAATGAATAAAGAAGGAGAATTATGTTTAGTAAACCATAATTAATTGAGGACTTGTACTTATACATAACGTTTCGATTAGTACTGGAACCGTATAAGACTTCGCCTGCTAGAAAAATTACTTGAGCTCAATTCAGAGAATGCGAAGAAATAGATTGGAAATGTGTTTTCAGCTCACAACCGAACTTGATTTTCGATCAGGAGCACAAAGTTTTTTTTTCCTTACGTTGCATCAGCTCATCCTTCTTTGAAGCGTTTTTCTGACATATTTCCCCAAGGAGATGAACGGGTCAATCCGATGAAAAAAGAACCAAGTCCCGGAGGAGTGAGTAAAGTCCTGTGATGGAGAAAGAGTGACGAGGGAGCCGTAATGGCTTAAAGGAGGACAGCAGTGAACTTCGGACTCGTTCTGGGATAAAAGATCATGTGAACCTGGCAGCGCCGACTAAAATTCGGGCGACGCGGGCATGAGATGGACCCTTAACGTGGCGCCTTTACCCTTTGAGGCAAGATGAGAAATAACGAGGGTCTTGCCAGTTCCCGTATCTCTTCTTGCCGTCAAAGCTCACACTACCCACACATGGTTGATCCCATGTGGGTCAGGGGCAAACCAATCCCGCCCTCCCACAAGAGGGATTCGTGACAGAAAAAACTTGAAGAGAAAGGTGTCGATATTGTCCTCCCGGGCATAACTGTAACGTCCTTAGTGTCTTCATAACTTTTTGCACCGCAACTCCCTTTGTAATCCGCGTATATATTTCAGAGTGTACGTAACCTAGATATAAGAAAAACTGTTGACTTAATATCTTCGATTAATATCTAACTTCCTACGTGTTGCCGTAACATGGAGTTGGGAGTGGATTAAAGTGGTACAGTATAAGAATACTGATTAATGAGTTTTCCCAATTTTCCACATTATGATATTTGAAACCCTCATTCTGTCAAGTATCATTATTGTAGCTCGTATAAGAGGCGGTAGAGTTGACTAAAATATTATCCCCTCGAGAGTTGCAAACATCATTGAATAATAGAGCATATGTTCCCTAGCACATTTTCCACCAAGTTATTGAATAATAGTGCATGAGTTCCCAACCACATTTTCTTTTCTAAATGTGAAGAACCATTCCTCCTTTAGGCCTTAGCAGTACATATTCTGAAATGAGTCCTCAGGTCTCAATCAATGATATGTACTAAACTAAGAAAAAGTTAAGCACATTTGGTCTAAGTAATCGTACTGCAATCGCAACGTAAATAAATTGCAATAACAACCACTGTTGAGACTATTTTTTCCAAACCAGCCATAATATTCAACCCCGTCCAAAAAGATCCTTCATTTTCAACAGTGCCACTATAAATCTGTATTCTGATTTGGATCCGACGTAAAACATTCCATTTTCTTGCATACTAAGACTTAATGCCTGTAGTTTAAAAGAAACAGGAGGAACGATTAATATTTATAAAATTGTCATATATATTTTGGAGTATGATTCATCCGTTCTGAGAGACATTGAAAGGAAATCCCAGTTGAATAGCAAAAAAATAATATTTTAATATTTTTTCCATCATTTTCTGGTAATTACAGACAAAAATTTGTGTTGAATGCCTTAAATTGAAAATATATATAACACAAAATTTCATAAAAAGACGGAGGCAAGGGTGCTTACGGCTTTGTTGGTTTGTGTTGGTGGAAAAGACTCAATCATTGACGTTCTTATTAAAACGTTTCATTTTCGCAAGATGAATGTGAGTTCAAATGTAAATAAGTTTTTTGTAGTAAAATATATTAAAAATATTATATATGACAGCAAAAATAGGTTCACGTTTAATACCGTATGAATTTGAAAAGTAACAAATTTTATGCCATTGAAAATATCGTATTACTACCATATACTATTACACTGAAGTGAGAGTGAACTACTTTCACATTTTTACTTGGATGGCGGTTGTATTGGGGGATGTGAGGTTCCCAATGATTTAAATCAAAATTTAACGAGAATGCCCTCTTAAGGAAATCAGACTTTTACATTGTCATAGCAAATGTGTAGCGTAGAGTTATGCTTTGTCAGTACAATCGCCGACAGAGTTTTCAAAATTCCTGCGGTAGTTGCTAACCGTCAATCGGCTATAGATCCCTACGTAAAGTCAAAGTAGTGTGTATAGAATGAAATGTATTTAATTGGGATAGGTTTTGAATAACAATGCATTCAAATTAACAGGAAAAATCATTTGAATTGGTACACATTAAAAACACTGTATCCCATAGTTATTTCTAAAGCAATGGTTCGGTGGTGTTCTAGTCAACATACTCCACATTGAGACATTGAGATTACCCTAATGGAATGCAGGCACATTCCAAGTTTTTTTTCGTGGCCCAATTCCAAAGCAAGTGTGCTCCATCCGATTTTTTTACAGGTGCACGGAAGAGTGCTAAATGGTGGACTTCGCATTCAGAATTTTTTCAATGACTTTATAAAAGATATTTAAAATACAGCATTCCTAAAATCAATATTTGATCAATATCCCTAAGGGTAGTAAAAAGTAGTTGTTTCTATGGCATGTACTCCGATGATGATCCCATTTCATTTTTAACACGGGCATGGCATGTTACAGAAGTAATCGGTTGGTTAAATGCAAGAAAAAAATTATTTTCGCCTCTTCATATAGCCGACTTTTCAAATCGACCATTTCCCTCTTTGATGATATCAACTTTGGTCGTGATTTGGGTCTCGCCAACCAAAACTGGATATTATCACCCGGCGGTAAAATAGCTTCCGGACGCAGAGAGGGACGAAATAAAATATAAGAGTTATCAGTAAAAATCACGATTAACTTGCTCGTTGAGCTAAAAAAATTTGCAACCATTTCGACTTTTTGCAATTCAATATGATATTTTCTACCACAAATGGTGACACGAACCTATTGCCTTGCAGCACATAATCTACACTTTGTATACCAATGATTTCTTCGGAAGGAAAAAAAGAAGAAAGAACTGACGCCCAGAAAATTATCCTCTTGCGAGAGAAAATATAATCCGACCGTAAATCGAATCCGATTAAATTGTATCCTGTGAATTCCAGCTGTGGTTTATGTTAAAAATGACTCGAGCTACTAAAATAATTTAAAATATTTTAAGATAACATTTGAAAATATATCCACTTATTCGGTATTGAAACTACCTCTAACAGTGGACTGGCTGGCCTAGTAGGAATTATTTCCACTTGCATGGTTTAAACTCCAATATTTGGATACAATTATAGTAAATAATCATTATATTTATCAATAATTCTTATTTTATAGTATATCCCACTTTAAATTCATGGAGCAATAAAATATTTTGGTACAGAAAAAAGAAATGTTTTCTCATTTACTTTTACAGCCTTGGTCGTACTCAATACAACAATAGGGAGGAAAACCATTTTCCTTATACATGTTAAAATTAAAGTACGGAATGAAAAAATAACAGGCACAGTTTCCAAACTCTCCAAACTATAATTTTAATCCTAGAAAAGCTTAGCGAAAGTAAGTAAGGTGGGATGACTTCTTGAAGGTGAGCTACTTCGTTTTTCTACGTGATAGAAGCATATATCTCTCCTTGAGTACTTATATTTACGTTGCTGTCTCAGTTGATAATGTCCAGAAAAGTTTGTAAATATTGTTTTGTCCCATATCGCACATCTGTGACTGAGAAAAACTCCAGACAAGGGTTATAATGCTGTGCTTATTGACAAAACAAAAAGCAAGAAATGGTTCATGGTAGCAAGAATAAGCAACAAAAAATGAACACCAAAATATCATATTATTGCATTGACGAGCATTTTATTTAAATGCTTAGAAATAATTTCACCCAATAAACTACGAAAAATATCTTCATCAGCGCTGTGTAGGTACTAATTATTTTCTGATTTGAAATAGCATTGACGAACAGTGATGAAATGGGATATATTACAGTTACCGTTTATGAAACGTAAATGTTTTGTTTCAATTCTCGCATTCAATATGCAGTACAGTTTGAGTTTTAAGGAAGGATTAAGTGTCATCTCACCGAACTTTTCAAAAAATCCAAATTGCTAAAAAAAAGTCATGCCACTTGTAGTTCATTCTCATGATAGCACATTTTAGTTAAACACGCTAGCATAAAAACAACAAAAAAGAAATACTTTATAGCTTTATAAATGCCCGTATGAACTCATTAAACAGTACAATCAACCATCCTTCTCTAATTACGTAGCCTTAAATTAATTGTCCAATAAATATGTAGCATATCCAATTTCTCGTACTTTCTCATGTTCTTGTTTAAAGGTACCTTTCTGGAGAACAATCACGAACACAGGAAAGCACCAAAACTAACACTGTACAAAACGTTTTCGCACGAAAGGAATTAATATAAAATCTTAAGGTAATATAATGTTATGTTATGGTAATCTAAGATGTCATGCACAATAAAAATTTCCTATGATGGAAACACAATTACAAAAATATAAATTAACGGTTAATGCCAAAGCTTTCACCCACCAGTAACATCACTAATAGTACCGAAAAAATGCTTCGAATGAATCTATATTTCAAAAGAAAACAATGTTAGCTAAAACGAGAGGCACATTTTTCGATTACAGTTGAAGTAACAGGCATGCCACATGGAAATCCACATAACACAATTTAATCGAATTCCGTGTCTTAAAATACCATGCGAAATGTCCAATAATATAAAGAAAAAATGCAGTAGTATACTCTTTGGTTCCTTTTTTACTGTGGAAATGACACTGACCTTAAATCGAAAGTGGTTTTAATCCAAATGCAATACAGATCTCACTTTTACAACCATATTCACTGGCTACGAGGTATATAACAGATAACAGGTAGGCCTAAATATATTTCAATACCTCTTGGTTTGGCAAAATTTCAATTCTATGATCAAAAAACCATTCAATAATGAAATTCTTACAATCAACAATGAAAGTAATAACCGTACTAGTCTCGCTACTGGTTGGCTAATATTATATTTTCTTGAGGCACTCGTATTGTTAACCAAATAATCGGAAATAATTTCACTCGATTGCGAGACAAAAAACACAACATCCAAGCCGCGTCGCTGTACCCGCCTCGAATGCAATCAATGCAAATGTCTCGAATCTTCTCTATCTATGAAGCAGCAGCCAGTAAAGTCTCACTTTTCGCCAAAACCCTGAGTTTCGAAACGGTCTGAAAAGTATTCTGATATTAAAAATTAATTATTGTAACCATTTTCAAAATTATTTCACCGATTATGGTTACTTTTATACAATTTCATATCCAAAGCTGATATTTATATTGTCCTCTCAGGTAACCCTTTCTATTAGTAGATTTTTTCAAGTATGATAAAATTCTAATGAGGAATCATTGATTCGGACTATGATTTTTGGAGGTTTTTTCAATCATTCATTAATGTATTGCCAATAGTTTATAATTTTGATATACAGTAACATATAGTATTTGAATTTAAAGGAAAATGGCTTACTAAAGTTACTACTAAGAACGAAACAAATATTAGCCACTACGAAAATGGAATTATTTCCCTTCCAAATTCAATGAACATGAATAGTAGTCACCACAATTTGAAAGGATTGGGGCACGTGCTGAGATAGTAAATAAAAATTTTAAAGTCAAGTGGAACCGTATTATTGGTACATGGGAATGGTGAAATTAATATATATTTCTTCACATCACTATAACAAAGCCTTGTTTGAGATTTCACTTAATGAAGTGATTTTTTTTTAATTTTGCAAACATTTTATTAGAGTCGAAAAACATTATTAAATTATAAAAGTGGTAAGTGGAAATCAGCATGAAAAATTTTGTTAGAACAGTGCAGCTTAGATTATTTTTTCATATTAACATGACTAATGTGCTACAAACGACTTAAGAGAGAGGATTATTCAGAGTCATAGAAAAATATACAACGCAAAAGTACCATTGTGAAACATGAATGTGGGCCAAAACATTATAAACTATTAACAGTATGAATAAAAATTTACGTATGGTAAAACAAGAGAAACCACGCGGGAAAGCGTAAGCTCAACTGAAAACATTCAAGACTGTACATATATGTGTGAAGAATTATAGGTAAGTACGTATCTCTTGTCCATGGCCGGCTTCACACAAGCCATGACATGGAAATAATAAATATGGTAACGCTGCGCACTGGTCCTATTCCGAGTTTTTGGAAGCATGGTGGTTTGTAAGTAATGTTTTTCGTGGTATAGAAAAACCCTCGTTTTGAACACGTTTTTCGTTGAACCCAGCAATTTTGTGAAATCACAATGTGGGTAACAATAAATGCAAGACTTTTAAGCAATTTTTAAGTAGTTTATGTTGGTAGATCAAGCTTATCTACGGAATATTCGCCTAACCCTATTCACAACCATTATTGACGTTTTGATTGAAGTTTTATGGATACATTAATATTATATATGTTTTTCAAATACTAGATTTACTCGATTGGATTTTTGGTGAGGAATAATACTTACAGGGCGCACTATGATTTTCATTTCTTGCCTTGAAAAGATCATGTTAAGAATAAATTAAGAGGATAAAATTAATATAAGCAAGCACTTACAGAATAAAACCTGTTAGTGGAATAGTAATGCACTGTATATGTTGTACTTATCTGAATTTGGGATTTGAAACTTGTTTGTGAATCGGATCGTTCTCGTTTTCTTGTTCGAAATTGTCACTTCTTATATTCACGTCTAAATTAAGGACAACATAGTTGCATTAAAGTACGTAATGCGGTCTGACAATAATACTACGACTCTCTCGAACATATGCAATGAAGTCCATTTTAACTCCATACCTCTTTATACGATAAGCAAGAGCTGTCAGACCATTGTCATTGTTAGACCACTGAGGTCACGAAAAACAATGCTGCCAAATTGCATGTTATGGCCTGTATAAAGTCGGCCATGTCTTGTCACTACCCTGTTAGTCAATATTTGTAATGTACTATATAACTAACTATCTGGCTTTTTTATTTTATATTGAACTATTGTTTAATTTATAATTACATATATACATAATATGTTGAAGATGTAGTAATGAACATGAAGAGAGAAATAACACAAAACTTCATTTAATGGCAATCTTATGTGCTCTCACTCGTCGCTTAGGCTTATGTGGCTATTTCTATGAGAGTTATGAACGTATGAGAGCTATTTCTAAAAATTTAATACTTACCAATATCACTTTACTTATCTAATTAATCTTGATCGTAATTAATATTACCAAAGTGTTATTGGAAACTGCTTCGTTTTTAGAAATATGTCTCATTCGATATTTATTTATAAGGATTAAACACTTTTTTACTAAATATCGCCTTTTACCAGTAATTCGTTGGACTGGGTCATAGGAGATTTATGATTTAAAAATATAATTAATTCAATAAGGAAATAAAAATGTGATTAACACATGTATGGCAGAGTCTATATTTCAATTCAAATATTCATCCACAAATATTTTAAATGTATATAACAGGACTCTACAAAAACTGCATCAATCTGGTACTCGAATTGAAAATATTAACTAATATCTCATTTTTTTCACTGGTATTGCTTGTACTTCAATTAGTAATTACATATAGAGGGGAGCTCTTGTGCAAATTATACATAAGCTCATATTAAATGAGGGAAAATGTAATGAGTAATAAATTAGAGGTTGCAGCCAAGTTAGGCTGCTTTGTAGCACTGCCGTTTTGTAACTCAAAAGTCACGGGTTCGAATCCAACCTAGGGCTTGGGTGTTGTGTTAGTCCAAATGAGTTTTTAATGCGATATAATCACAGCCGTCAAGGCACTCTATAAAGAAAAATAGTAATACAAAATTTCGGGGTTCCGCTCCATATAAGTTATGAGGAGAAAAATGTGTGAGGGATTCCAGGGATGACTAATGACTATGTAAAAAAAAACAAATAAATACGGCTTTTAATGAGCTCTTGAAAAATCATTTCCGTAGATCAAACACGTGGATAACATTTCAATTACTAAAGGTATCTGGAGTTCTGTGTAATGAATGAAAAGAGGACCACAATCCTACATGAAACTATAAATATGGAAAAATAAAATTCTATAAAAGCAAAAGAAATATTCTATAAAACTCTTCCAAAAACGAAAATTCAAAATGTTTTTCTATTCATTGAAGCATGAAAGTAAATTAGGTACTCCATGAAGCCGAAAATAATTTACCATTGCAATTACCCAAGTTAAGGCCTGCCAATGAAGAGGCATAGACTATACAATTCGAAAAAATTAATCCTGATTATTTCAGTCTGAATGGAGTGATTATTATTGGGTGTTTTAATCATTATTAAGTTCCCTACTAGGTGTTAACTTCTCAAAATATGCCATTGTTGTGGAATCTCTACTTTTGGACACGCATATTATTTTTCAATTATAACATAAAATTTCAATGCACAGCAGAGTAGCAAGAGCGTATGGCAGTGCAGAATTCTCGCTGCCCACGGGTGAAGAAAAGAGGGAAAAGGTTTTCGCCGCCGTCAGTGAGTCAGAGGAGCAGAGTCGCAAATGGACACTACCGTCCACATCACCTGCCCCCATTTCGAATGGCGGCCGCGGCTCGAATGCCCCCGATAAAGCCCCCAAACCTATTCG